>JAQPPZ010005173.1:0-25964 GCA_028583015.1 Wollemia nobilis | reverse complement strand
GTCATCCCTAAGGTTCAAGAAGTAAAAAAATAAATAAATAAATAAATAAATTTTTCCCATCTCATCTTTATATTGGATTGTAAGGATCGTACTACTTGTCCTCTGCAAAGGATGGGTAGTCATCCCCAAGGTCCAAAGAAATGGAGATAAGTTTTGGATTGTGGGGTTAGATATGCCCATGCATGGCATCATGTCTTGCCTAAAAAACAAGACCATCGATTGTCTAGAGGGTTAGATTAGCATGACCATTTCTTCCATAACTGGTTTAATTATTTTGCTTAAAGTGAGGTAATGAACTCTAAATCAGAATAGTAAGAATAGGGTTAAACTCTCATCTCGGTTGGTTGGGAGTCTGATTCCCCAAAGTTCTGATTTCACATTCACTTGCACATGGGTTCTAGATGGTAGAGACTCGTAACCAACTTTGGGATACAATAAGGTAATGAATTAGTGGATCCTAAGAGGGTTTGGCAATCTTGAATGCTTGTACATAATAATAGAAGAAGGACCATGCCTTTTATGAAAGCAAAATCTCCTTGCACATTCATTAGGGTACACAAATCATTCACCATCCCACATATGCATTCATGCAAAACTGATAATGGAATGTTGATCAATTTCAAACGATAGGGAATGAAAGCACATTGCACACACTGAGATAATACTTGATGATTCTGATGATTCATGTACTTCTGATATTTGGGCATTCGTTATTTTGCTTATGTGCTAACATATGTTTGCGAGTTTGTGATATGTTTCGAGTTGGGTTCTTACTAAAATGCTCAAGAGCATTTGACAGCAGAGTCGCCATTTGTTGTGGTTGATCCACAACACACCCCAAAATTGGGGACCCACCTTTTTGCAGGCTTGCAGAGAAGAATCTCGGTGACCCAGATGCTAAAATTGAAGAAAAGAGAAAAAATGCCTAAGTGTTGAAAGTGTCGCGAAATCGCGACTTGTCGCGCCATCGCTGCCGGAAACAGGAAAGTGTCGCGAAATCGCGACATGTAGCTCCATCGCTGCCGAAAAGGAGAAAGAAAAGAAAAATTGAAAGTTGTCGCGAAATCGCGACATATCGCTGGAAAAGAGGAAAAGGTGTCGCGAAATCGCGACATGCCGTTGAGAAGAAAAGAAATGGTGTCGCGAAATCGCGACATGCCGTTGGAAAAGAATGAAAATGGTCGCGATTTCGCGACATGTTTTGCCGAAGCGTACGGATGATGAAAAGTGTTGCGATTTCGCGACGTGTTTTGGCAAAGTGTACGGAAGCGGAAAAACGTCGCGATATCGCGACAGGAAACAGCGAAAGGACTCGAAGAGGAAAGACGTCATGATTTCGCGACCGATTGCAGCAAAGGTGTACGGAACAGGAAATGGTAGCGAAATCGCGACATGTTTCGGAGAAGTGGCCCAAAGGAGAAGGTGGTCGCGATTTCGCGACGTGTTTTAGCAAATTGTACGACACAAGGGAGATGTCGCGAAATCGCGACAGAAATGAAGACCATGCCCGAAGCAGAGAAACGGTAGCGAAATCGCGACAGGTTTTGCCAAGGCATACGGAACAGAAAAATGGTCGCGATTTCGCAACGTGTTTCAGGGAGGCGTACGGAAAGAGAAAGCGGTAGCGATATCGCGACAGTTTGCGGCGAGAGAGCCCGAAGGTAAAAGCGGTAGCGATATCGCGACAGTTTGAGGCGAGAGAGCCCGAAGGTAAAAGCGGTAGCGATATCGCGACAGTTTGAGGCGAGAGAGCCCGAAGGTAAAAGCGGTAGCGATATCACGACAGTTTGAGGCGAGAGAGCCCGAAGGTAAAAGCGGTCGCGATATCGCGACAAGATGCTGCCGAGGATGTACGGCCGGGAAGAGTGTAGCGATTTCGCGACATGTCGCGATTTCGCGGCCAGGAAGGGGAACAGGCGGCATGCAGTTTTTGTCGGGTTTTTCGTAGAATGGCGTTACAGAAGGCGCAGAGAGCGTGTGACACATGGCATGCAGGTGTCAGGTCTGCAGAAGCGTTACATGCAGCGAAGGATTTTAGGTGTTTTGGCGTTAAACATGGAATAAAGACAAGGAAAAGGTGGGAATTTGAAGGGTCACATGCAGGAAGATGAAACAAATCGACACAGGGAGAATCGAAGAGCCGTTTCCGTTAGTATAAAGCCAGAAGTGCAGATTGAAAGAAGGGTTGGAAATTGCCGATTGCGAGTTGCGAGACAAGAGCTTCGTGCTATTCCGGGCCTGCACTTGGGCAATTTCCTTCTTTTTGTTCTGGAATATTTATGCCTGGAACATTCTTTGAATGTAATTGACATATCATTTAATATAAAATATAGAGTATTGGCATCTCATTGATGAGAAAGAATGAGTCATTTTGTGCATGCATGATTTAATGTTTTATCTTTCATTCCAGATTTCCGAGGCTTTTAGGTGAAGTTTAATGCAAGTGTGCTTGGTTGCTTCATGCGAATGCCTAAGTCTGGAATTACAATAGAAACCCTAGAAACCAGCACCTAATCTATTTGGATTGTGCGAGTTTGCAGGTTCATTAGGTTAGGTTGCATGCAGAAAACCTCATTATCTTCGGTTTCATCGAATTGATGGCAGCATTCTGACTGTAGTTTAGTTTCTTTTTCATTTACTTTTTTTTTTTTTTATTATTCAAACCCTTGCTTTATTTTCTGCAATTTAATTACTGTATCCAAATAAATAACTGAAAATCCATCAAAATCCAAGATTAAAGTACAATTATTCACTTTGAGTCCACTGTAATTTCAAATTAGATAAACCCCAGTGCCCCTTGTTAACATCCACTTGCAAACCCTAAGATATTCCTGGCATTTCATTTGAACAGCATTATTTAAGCATAACAGGAACCTTGGAGAAAGTTCTTTTCTTTGCAAGCAGAGGATTTTTGGACTCAAATCCTATCGGAGAGTGTGCTTTCACAACTGGGTGAAAACACCACTCAACAGGACTGTATCCAAGTGTCTCAAGTGGTCCTCCCCGGTTTTACTATAGATCAAGATGTCATCAAAGAATACCAAAACAAATTTCCTCAACTAGGCACTAAATACTTGGTTCATGGCTGATTGGAAAGTGGTTGGTGCATTCATTAGCCCAAATGGCATGACCATGAACTCATAGTGTCCACAATAACACCTGAAGGTTGTTCTTTGCACGTCCTCCTTAAGCACAGAGAGAGATTTGGTGATAGTCGAACCTTAAGTCAATTTTCAAAGTAGAAGGTTCCATGCAACTCATCAATAAGCTCATCAATCCTGGGAATGGGATACCTGTTCTTGGTTGTTTTCTTATTCAATACCTGGTCATCTATGGACATCCTCATTGTACCATCCTTCTTCTTTAAAAGCACTACCAATGAAGCAAATGGACTAGAACTAGGTCTAATGTGACCCATCTCCAGAAGTTCTTTTATAACCTTCTCTATTTCCTCTTTATATATTTGTGGATGGTAGTAGGGGGTGATCATGATGGGCTTAGAGCCCGGCTCCAACTCTATGATGTGTTGGAATCCCCTATTCGGTGGCAAACTTGCAAGCATATCACCAAACACAACACTATGCATATCCAAGATAGTCTAAATGTCAACATGATAAGTGTAGTGCTCATCTAAAGGAATAGGAGGAATCCTTTTTATCATAAAGCAACTCAAGCTTCTCCCTTATGGAAAATCCTCTCCATCCTCATGGTTGTAAGTTGTAACTATCTGTGTCGAGTCTTCATGTATGCCCATAAGTACCATGTCTCTCCCCTGTGACTTGAACTTCAACTCCATGGACTGATAATTCTGGAAAATTCCCCAAGGGCCAAGGGAATGCAGCCACTGTATACCCAAAACCATGTGTACTCCACCTAATCCAACAACATAGAAGTCATCACATACAATATAATAATCCAAATATAACTTGAGTTGTCAAATTACCTTGATCCATGGGATAGTGAAACCATTAGCAACAATCACATTGAACCCCAAGAAGTCCTTCACCTTCAACCTCCTCTTAGCCACAAGGCCCTCATCAATAAAATTGTGTGTAGCCCCACTATCAATGAGCAAAATAATCCGTTGTCTAGATCCACAAACCCTGAAAGGATGATATCGTGGTGCTCCTAAAAGAGTTGCAAGCATACTTTCCCTAGTATTGGTATTAGCCTCTAGCAACTGCTCCACAAACCCTAAAAGGATGATATCGTGGTGCTCCTAAAAGAGTTGCAAGCATACCTTCCCTAGTATCGGTATTACCCTCTAGCAACTGCTCAAGCTCATTCTCAGCAATCTGCTCCTCTGCTGCCTGTTATTCTGATTCATCAGTCTTATAACAAGCATCCTCGTCAGATACTACCTCAATGTAATGGCCTTGGCCCTTGCCAAGGCATCTATGACCCAGCTCCAAATGCTCCTTGCACATAAAGCACAATGTTTTTCTTCCAAGTTCATTTCAGTTTGCTCATCAATCTCTTTTGTCGTAGTGGGTGTAGTGGGTGGAGGTGTAGCTTTCTAACGATGTGAATTAAACCTGCTGCCATGTTGTCCTCTCTGAAAAGTCCCTCTCTACTACCTGGTAGCAGGTGCTCTAGGCTGAGATGAAAATCTGCTCCTAAGCATAGAAGACTCAAGTGTCAAAGCCCTCTTAATAGCATCATGTAGTGATGAGGGTGCAAATCCCTTAACTAGAACTTTGAGGGGCTCAAATAAACCCTCAATAAAGAGAAAAGTGATTCTCCTTTCCGATACATCGGGTACCATTACCGCAACTCGCTGAAATTCAGTAACATATGACTCCATTAAAGTTTGTTGTCTGATTCTAGCAAGCTCCCTGAAGTACTCCTCTTCATCCTTTTGCTCAAAGCAGTCCAATAGTCTTTGGCTGAAATCATCGAATGTTTGCACAAGTTGTACATTTGAGTAATCAAACGGTAAACCGTGGTGCCACTAGTCATAGACAACAACCTCCAAATGCAATGTAGCGAACTGTATGGCATCCTCTTCCATCAAAGGGCTGAGTGTAAAGTATCTCCGTAACTTTTGCAGCCATGCTTGAGCGGATATTTTGTTGCTGCCATCAAGAATACGAGCATTAAGGTTATTCACTTTATGTTGCAAATCTCTCCTATCATCGTTTTGGTTGCTAACATGGGCTCTACCGCCCAGACACTTCTTCCCGAATATCTCTAAGAAATTGACAAAAGTTACTGTAGCCTTGAAGTCTTCTGAATTCCTTTGATTCTCCATAAAGAGTGTGTCCAACTGCTCTGAAGTAATTATCTCAAAATCTTATCTTTCATTCCTTTGTATAAACATAGGCTTAAGGGGTTTTAGAATGGGACCCGTATGACTAACCATTAGTCGATCATGTTCAATTGTGCAGTATGCATGTTACTTTGAAGCCGTAACATTTGTGTTATTAGCTCTATCATTCTCTCTTGACCACTCTAAATCCCTATCAAAGTATTCTTAAATAAATTTGGCCTTTCCTCATCTGTCAAAGTTCTATCATTTTTGTCCGTGGTTCACAAGCTGGCAGGAAATCGGCTCTAGTATCACTGTGATGCCTTCTATATAATATTTTTTTTTTTTTAAAACCATAATGATGATTGAAAGAAAAGAACAATGTACCTCACCAATGTAACTAACAAAATAAACCGCACAATAACCCTGGAGCTGTATTTTATTGATAAAATCTGGTGGAATACATCAATAGAGTAATAATAATATGGAACTAACTCGAAGTAAATCACCTGGTAGAAGATCTTTCCCAAAATCATAATTGATGTTGCTATATAATGCTGCTCCAGCTGCCCCTCAAATCAGTCTACCCGTAGAAAAGAGAATGATTTCAGCTAAATGCAATCCCTGGATGAGATTGCCCACAAGAAAGCAGAAGGGTTCCATCCTTTGATCTTTGGATCCAAGGGCTTTCATCCCTGAATCAGTAGATGAGTGCTGCTTGGTGTAGCCACCCTCTCTAGGTTTGAAAAATGTGAGATAAGGATAGAATGAATCTCTTAGAGGTTGGGAGGCCTCTATTTATTCATTGAAATGCTCTAAATCCTAGGTGCCTAGCTCAAGTGTCAATAGAAATGAATAGAGATTATTTTTACTAGATATGACACTAATATCACTTGGAACATATCAAGTTTAATGTTAATAATCAAGTACCACATAACATGACACTCCTGTAATAACATAAAATTGCCTAAGTAGACAATAAACCCTGACCCTTCATCAGTAAATCAATCATAGCTAGAGAACCACTAGAAAGAAAGACCTGAAATAAAGCATTATGAAAAGCTGATTCACACTAGAATCCAACGACAGGCTGCATGACATGGTCCTGTCCCCAAAAGCCCCTAAGAAATAGGAACAAGTTTTCCCAGGGCACTTATAATGAACATGTACACTTAAAAATCTCCAAGGGCATGAATAATGTCAATAGTAAAAAGGTCCCCTTAGGGTAAATCCCCCATGAGGAAACTAATGGTGAGGATCCTGCCTCCAACCAACCTCCTAAAATTTAGGAAATGCTCCTAAAATATAGGAAATGGTCCAAAACTCATAAAATTACCAGGGTCAAATAAATGAAATCAATCTTCACCAGTATATACTTCTCTACCACTCACCCCTCAGCCACCAAGAATTATAGGAATGGGCTTGTGGGTCCCACATGTGCAGATTCAATGAAAAGGGGACATTACAAACCACAACATCATATATAGATAACAAGCATTTTGGTGGAGTGGATAAAGTGCCTTGGTTGGAAAGGAGAGGTCATAAGTTCAACTCTGTCGGATGCACCAAATAACATTGAAGTTTTCTTGTTCAAACCCCACTCATGCCTTCTCCCCTTTGCCTAGTGACATGGTTGATTGAAGCTTCACTACACTATACCTAAGTAATGTTTTTATATAATATCACGAACCTTCATCTCCATCAAGAGAACTCTGCTACTCACCCAATCCCTATGCAAATCCCATCAAATAGATAGTGAAATTTTGCTAGATCAGACCCCCATTCACACCAATGTGAAGAGCCTATTGTAGGCTTTATCGAAGCTCTGCTCCACCTTGTATTGAGTCCTTCAAACACTTAATAGCTCTTCTACCTGTTGGTTACGAATCTGCCATGAGGAAAGGATTTGGGTTAATGCGCCCAGATTCGCCCACCAGCATGAAAGGCCGGAAGGAAGAGATGCCTTCCGAGCCAATCTCCGGAGAAGGCCGGCTCCTTTTTGGGGGTTTATGTTCAAGCTAAGAGTACAGGAAAGAAATAAATGTACAGAAAGAGATTTACAAATATATTCAAAGGTTGGTGGGGGGAACTAACAGTACGGGAACACACCAATCACCGCTACTTACTGCATATAAACACAAAGCATGACAAAGAACTGCAAAATCTAACGTATACTTCCGATACCCAAGCAGTGTACGCACGGCTACAACGGCTCCCTAACAGACATTCCCTACAAGGAACTAACAGTACGGCAACGCGTCAATCACCACCTACGGACACTAACATGGGTAGAAAGCAATCATAGAGATATCAGAGCCAGGTATATGTGTTTATGTAGAGAATTTAACCGCACAGCTTCAATGGCCCCCTAACAGACATTCCCTACAAGGAACTAACAGTACGGCAGCGCACCAATCACCAGATACGGACCAAGCAACAAAACACACAACTGATGGAACTGCTACTACAACTATTCTATGTATCCTTTTAATTCATGAAGTACAGAGGGTGCTTTAAACAAGCAATGCTAGAGGCACCCGATCATCAAATGCTGAAATGAATCAACGAGCCATGACACAAGTTAGCCTAAGGCATGAATATAAAGAAAGGCAGCATAAAAAACAGAAGCAGCAGAACAGAACCAAGCATACGGATTATATTTATAAGCAGAAGCACGGTTACAATGGGCACAGTGGTTCCCTAACAGACATTCCCCTTCCACCCTTTACAATGAATTCACGGTGGGCTTTTATAGCCCGAGTCCCTCCCGTTACATTAATGGGCACAAGGTCCCGATCAAACATAAGCTGACAAAAGCGGCGAAAGAGCTGCAAATGCTGACCTTTTGTCGGACCGGACTGTACCCGCAGCATGGTCTTCCTGGAAGCTGGACAGCTACATGGCGGTGTGTTGGGCAGAATCTTCTTCTGGCGGTGATGCGGGTAGCTGGAGCAGGTGAAACCTCAGATCAGCTTTGAATGAGGCTACTGGCGTAGGCAGTGCAGCCCATGCTTGTCCTTTTGCTCGGCACGTTTCGGCTCTAATCCCGAAGCTGGACACTTGTCAGATGATGGATGATGTTGTGTGACACGTGTCTGCCTTGGAAGGCAGTCCGTCCAACTTCGCTTGGGATCAGAGCGTCTCGGGTTGCGCGGGCAGAAAACAGTGCAGTCGGGAAGGCCTTCATGCCTTGGTCAAATTCTGGGTTTGTTCCCCTACTGCGCACCTGTCAAGGGCGCACTCCGACTTTACTGCGAAGTCGGGCTGCGCACAGGTGGAAACTGGTGTCTGCCGCCGTACGGACTCTGCTCCGGCCTTTTATCATCTTCTGTCAGCCTGCCAGCCTGTCAATCTGCCAGTTGCAAGGTGCGCCCAGAAAGTGGGGCGAAGTCGAACTTCGCACCAAAACTGGGCGAAGTGCGCACTTCGCACCAAGACTGGGCGAAGTGCGAACTTCGCACCAACACTTAGCCATTTTTCAGGTAACTTGCTGGAAAGTTGAAAAATCAACTGGGGACTCCAAGAAAGGGGGGAAAGAAAGAGAATGCGGGAAGGAAAAGGAAAGGGAGAGGAGAAGGAAGGAAAATAGGGGAAGAGGGAAAAAGAAGAGCAACACAGTTACAACACTGAAGACATTGCACCCCGTGCAAAATGTGAAAACATTTCTGGCGGTTCGCGGGGTGTCGAGCTTGCCTCGGCGCAAAGAATCCATGCCTTCATCCATTGGGTGCAGAGGAACTTGCCTCCCCTGCCTTTGGCTGCTCTAACTGTCCTCCTTGTGGCAACTGTTCTTCAGATTCATCTTTGTCAGTTGCCCCCTCAGAATCACCTTCCGAAAGCTCTCCATCTCCTGCTTCTGCTTCGCAAATGCGATCGTATGTGGCCCTGGCTGGGCGCCAAGCTTCTGCTTCAAATGGTCGGCGGTCAGCTACATCTTCTAATGCTGCGTGGAAAGCAGCGACCGCGTGCAGGTCGATGGTGAGGTATCTCTTTTCTAACTCCTGAAAGTAGGAGCTGATCTTGGAATATTTGGAGACCATCTGAGTGACCTGACTGTCTTGAATTGGCTCAGTCTAGCTATCAATTTCAGCTGTATCTGCTTCGAAGGACTGCCAATTCCTTTTCACCCGATCTAGGGTGAGAAGCTCGCCATTTTCAACAAAACCTGGGCACCCTAGTTCAGAAAGAGCGTGAAAGGGGGCCAGACAGATATCCCTTTCATGTCTGAATGCATCAAGCATTCGTCTGGCAACTCTCACCTCTTCAACTTTTTTGAAATATTTGTGCAAGGTCACCCTTGCACCTGCCCATTCTGCAACGAATGAGGACACGGGAGAAAATTGGAGGCCGTTGCGCTCGCGCTCCTGAAGATTTACCGCCAGGTCCAGCCATTGCTTCGCCTGGCGCTCGGCCTCCTCTACCACAGGCTTTCCCTGGGCAGAAACTTCTTGAATTCTGGATGCGAAATCCAGAACTGCCATCACCTTATAGGTATGGGGCTTGCATTCCCGCAGCAAACCAGCCCGCATCTCCTTAACCTTTGTCTTTGAAAAGACCGTCGCTTGAGATGCTCTCTCTGCAAGTTGCGACTGTGCCTGCTTCAAAGACTCTTGGAGCTGAGAAATCTGCTCCAAGGCTGCTTTCTTTTCGGTTGCGGCTTGTTGCTGAGAAGCGGCCAGCTGGGCTTTGAGTTCATCTATTTCTTGCCGCGCCGCTTCCAGTTGCTCAATGGACCTAGACAGGTCCTCTTCAAGCTGCCTTGTTTTATCCTGCAACCCAAAAAGTTCTTCCTGCTCCTCCAGACTTTTGACAAGGAGATTATCAGCTTTGCGCATAATTGACTGAATCTCATATTGCTTGTTAATGTCGTCAAAGCTCTTCTCCTTTGTCTGGAGCTCGTAGTCCACCCTGGTCATTTCCCGGAGAGGTTTCTTTACTTTTGGGATTATTTTCTCTGTCGTAATCACTCTCCTCCCGAAATCATACTTTGCGCGTTTTGTCGGGGCGGCTATCTCTTCATGTCTCCTCCGCTTCAGGTCCTGGAGGAATGAGACAGAATACTCTACAGCCCTCGTTGCCAGGGGCAAGTCGTCTGTATTCTGGAGGTCGTCCATAAAATCTGGTTCCCCCAGCCTAGGGTTCTGCTGAGACGTCTCTCTTGCGGGGATGGGACCAGGAGGAACCGGACGGACCTTGGAAGAATCGGCCGCTTGTGGGGGCGACCAGGAAATGGAGATGGGAACGGCTGAAACTGCAAGGGTTTGAAGCGGCTGAGATGTTGGATGTGACGGTGAACGAACAGCCTCAGCACTAACCTCAGGCGAAGGGTTTGGAGTTGTGCTCAGAGAAAGAGAGACGTTAGGGTTCTGAGCAAACTGATCAAAAGAATGGGGGCCGCTAGAAGGGCGTGGAGACGGGGAGGGGAATGCGGCCATGACTTGCTCGGATTGAGCGGGAGACGGAGTGAGAGTGGGACCGGGTGAGACCAAAGAGACAGGGGCAGCAAACGTACTCGCGGGCTCCGCCTGAGCCGATGCCGGATGGATGTCCGTGCTTCCGATTTCGACGGCCGGCTTAGGACCGCCCGGAGACACTCGTCTCTACGGCGGCGAGACGCGGCTGCGGCTCCGCAACCGGTCGCTGCACTATCGGGCTAGGTCGCTCGATTTTCTCAACTCTCTTCCGCTTCTTCTCTTCGGAATAACTGTCGATCGGGGGAAGGAGATGAAGCGAGTGCAGACGCGCCGATGCTCCCACGGTGAACTTGTACCGGGGTTTGACTTGCAGAAGGTCTGCCGCAACCGGTCTGCCCTCTGACGGCGCTGGCGCTTTTCGTGCCTGAGGGATTGCCTCGGGCGTTGCCTTGACTAATTCTTTCGCCTTCTCAAGCGCCGTCTTGGAAGCCACGGGCTGCATTGGATCGACCTGGAAGTCTGCTGGGCCCACGCTGGTAGTTGCCGAAGTGTACAACTGTTGGGAGGGAGACCCTCCTTTATAGCCTTCAAAGGGACCTCGGGGAACGTAACCTTGATATGCGAACGGCCGCCAGCTGTCATGATGCTGGTCATAGAGAACCGAAAAGTCGTCATCTACGGCCAGGTTTCTCCTTGTTGATTTGTCGTGCTGCATGCGGCATCTCATCTTCCAGCATTCAGTAATCTTTTCTTTAGACCAGTTAAGGCCTGCTATCTTGGATAGAAATTTTTTGAACCCTGGAGATGAAAACTGGTGGTCCGGGTTTCGCTTGGGGTCATATGTCACCTCCTCGCAGTAGAAATCCTGCCAGGGAGGAGAAGCTTCCATCAATTCGATTTCCCAGTCAAGATCCACATGGACCACATCGCATCTATCTTCGGTTATATCTGCCCGGGGGCAGAGATGTGTGAACTTTCCCCTTATTCCATATGGGTCATACTTCCGACGTTGCGGCAACAAAACCAGGCCAATCCGGGAAAACTCTTGCTCAAGGTAGACATGCTGTCCTACCTCAAAAATCTCAACATTTGCCCAGGAAAGAGGATATTGAAAAATCTGTCCTCTCTTCTTTCCTAGGCCGAACTCCTCTTCAACATAGTCCATTTGTCGGGCAACCTCCATCCCGAACAGGTGCTCCGAGCACCAATAGGGCAGCAAATGGGGTTTGCCCTTGAATCCGTAGATTCTGACCACAATTCCCTGCGTCAGTCTGAAAACGTCCCCGAGCTTCTGATTTATCAAAGCGCTCGTCATTTCTCTCGGGGGACGGAGAATTTCGCTTTCACTGAAGACTGACATGACGAATCCCAGAAAGTTGAAGTTGAACTTGTAGTAGGACCCTTTCCGGTATAAGTCATCCGTCCAGTTATAGACGGGCTGTGGCTCTCCCCTCTCGTTGACCTTCTTCAGGTTCAGGATCGGCATCAGGGAGTGCAAATGGTACAAACAAAGCCAGGCTAGAACAGAACTGAAACGAAAATCGGTAGACTGCCTCTTCTGGATTTTTACCAGGTTGGAATGAACGGCGTAAGCCAGCCAGTCTGCCCAGTCGAAAGAGATGGGACGCTTCCCACTTCTCTGTGCTGCCGGTTCGTAGGATTCTCCACATAGGAGACATTCTGCCAGCGCTAGCTGGTACGGCTGTACCAGCTCATCAGAATCGCAGCCAAGAATAGATGCCAAAATAATGTACAAGTACTTGTTCTGGAATTGTGTCAAGGGCATGGGGCCGGTTGGCCACTGTCCAGCTGCAAGCGGGGCGTTCAGCTCTGAATTGAGGAAATCCCTCATCCGTTTTGTTGGCGTGAAACGTCCCGCCTGCTCGCCCAAATTTATCTTTCTGAGAATGGCGCTGGAGTCATACTCCAACCCTGGGGCGAAAGCTGGCTGGACAGTCTCCCTGCGCAGTGTGAACAAGGGTTTACCGTTGGAGCTGCAAATTTGCCGGGTAGCTGGTCCGTAGTGTCTGACAATTAGGTCTACCGATTCCGGGCATTGGTGGACGGGAGGGCACAAGAATCCGAACGGATTGGATTTGTACGCCGCTCCAAAATGGTGGGAGGGCGAAACTTTGTCGCCCAACTCTCCACATTTGCCCGCAGCTTTGTTAGGCTCATAGAAAAAGAGCCGTCCTTGTATCCCGACAAATAATTCACCGGAGGTGGTGGGGCTTGCCCACGCTGTACTTTTTTCGTCCGGGACTTTGACTTTCTCTCTGGCGGGGTTTCACTTCTGAAAACGCCCGGCCGCGGTAAATTCTTGGGTTCGCCACTTTCGCTGGACTGCGCTGACACTGGCATCTTTCCTCTGTCCATCTCTCCGAATCAGCAATAATTGCAAGTTCAAGGCGTCTGCAGCAGATTTCGCTGTCACAGGAATAATTTGCACTGTCCGAGGAATAATCTGCATAGTCTGGAATGTTTAAAAACATCTGACCCCCTTTTCTAGATAAAGACAGCGCCATTAATGCCGCGCAGGAGGAGGTAGGTCGGCTGAGTTAAGGCTCTTTGGTGGCTGCGCAGGAGAATGTTTGGAAAAAGCGCGCTCCGGCAGACGTGCCATGCTCTTTTGCTTGCACTTTCGTTGAGGAACGTGCAATCATCGATTCTGTCTTGGACGCTGCGCCATGGCTGACGTCACTGCCGGAGCGCGGGCACACTACTCAAGAAAGAATCATTGGTGCAGAAACCCACTTTGGAACGGCTACAAACACGCCTTGGGCCCAGCTAGGAACCTTTTTTAATTTTTTATTCATTTTTAAACGTTGCCCCAAACTGGCCCAGAAAACGAGGCGCAGCCGGACTTCGCCCAAAGTTGGGCGCGGCCCGACTTCGCCGGCGAAGTCGGACTTCGCCCAAACCTCGGGCGAAGTTCGAACTTCGCGCGAAGTGCGCGTTCGAACTGTTCCTTCCTTTTTTCTTGTTTGCTGCGCCCAAGGTTTGGGCGCAATCTGGGTCCTTTGCAACCCTCGGGCCTTTGACCACACTTATCATTTTTCTTTAGACTGATCCTGGACAAGCCGCGCAGTGCAAACGCTGAGGCGGGTTCGGACTTCGGCCGAACTTTGGGCGAAGTACGAACTTCGCGCGAAGTTCGCACTTCGCACGAAAGTTGGCCGCAGCGCGGACTTCGCGCAGAAGTTGGCCGAAGTCGGACTTCGCGCAGAAGTTGGCCGAAGTCGGACTTCGCACGGAAGTTGGCCGAAGTCGGACTTCGCACGGAAGTTGGCCGAAGTCGGACTTCGGCCAAAGCTTAGCGAAGCCTGTCTTTAGTGTGCCCTCGTGGCTTTCCTTTCGGTCGCGCTTCGCACAGTGGCTGGCCCGAAGCCCGACTTCGCTGCGAAGTCGGACTTCGGCCAACACTTAGCCGATTTTTTTCTTTTTTTTCTCTTTTCTTTGCACAGCCGAACTTCGCCCCTCCTGAGGGGCGACAACAGACTTCGCTACGAAGTCTGTCTTTCTCTCCCATGCCGCAGTTAAGCTCAAAAAAGAAGAAAAACAATTTAAAAGCTGAAAACTGGAAACTGTACATGCTGGGAAATAAAAAGCATAAGGAAAATTTTTTACAAGGAAGGGCCACTCGGGCACCTTCAGCAGCGGTAAAGCTTCAAGTGGAACCCGTTAACAGGGATAGGCAGGAGCTGACCCTCCATATCCCGCAGTATGTAGGCATTGAACTGGTTTACCCGGGCAATCTGATAAGGGCCCTCCCAGAGGGCATCAAACTTCTCGTGATTACATGGCTTTGCTTTATATGAGTCCCACTTCAGCACCAGGTCCCCGATTTCGAAAACTCGGGCAGTGGTGCCTTTTGCAAACCAGCCTTGGGTTGCTGCAATGTGATTCGCGAAGGCCTGGTATGCACTTTCTCTGTCTTCTTCCAACTGCAGGAGTTGGCACAGTCTGTCATCCACCGGGTCTCCGCTGCATCTGTCTTCGTCAATCATCCACAGGGCAGG
Organism: Wollemia nobilis; assembly: GCA_028583015.1. Lineage (NCBI taxonomy): Eukaryota > Viridiplantae > Streptophyta > Pinopsida > Araucariales > Araucariaceae > Wollemia > Wollemia nobilis. The sequence goes on along the minus strand of JAQPPZ010005173.1, from coordinate 11,283 downwards.
GATCTCGATGTGTGATGGCATGACAACCTCTTTGCCATAGACGAGCGCATATGGGGACGTTCTGAGGGATTTCTTGAATGCGACTCTGTCCGCCCACAGCGCCCGGTTCAGGAGCAAGTGCCAAGTCCGCTTGTTTCTGTCAATGGTCCTCCGGATGATTTTCAGGAGGTTCTTGTTAGTGGACTCGACAAGGCCATTCCCCTGCGGGTAGTAGTTAGAAGACATCTTGTGATAGATGCCAAGTCTGCCGGTGTACTCCATGAGTACAGCGCCTACAAATCCCGGACCGTTGTCTGTCACAATCGACTCTGGAACCCCGGAGCGGGTAATCAGGCTCTCAATGAACCTGATGACCGTTTCTTGGTCTGCGTTCTTGGTCGGGATCGCCTCTGTCCACCGCGTGAAATAGTCGGTAGCCGTAAGAATAAACTTGTGACCGGCAGAGGAGTTAGGAGAAATCACCCCAATAAAGTCTAAACCCCATTGCTTGGAACGGAGTCTCGGCCTGAATCGGTTGAAGGGGCAGGGGTGCTTTTCTGCTTCGACCGGCAAACCTCTGGCATTGATCACATTTAGAGCAGACCGCATGCGCGTCTGCGAACAAAGTGGGCCAATAGTACCCAGCCCTTATTATTTTTAAGGCCGTTGGCCTTGAAGAATGGTGACCCCCAGGCATCCCGGAATGAAATTCTCCGAGGACCCTAGGCTGGTCAGATTTTAAGACGCACCGCAACAGGATGTCGTCAATTTTTCTGAAGTAAAGCCCCTTGGGGCGAAGAGTGTACTTGAGTGCACCTAGCCGAAATCTCCTTCGTTGTGAGGCGTTCAGGTGATCGGGACATCTTTCGGTGCAGAAGTATCTCACCAGTTCATCTGTCCAATCACTCCCCTCCGATAAGGAGTCGGCTAGGTAGATGCGTGTCGCTGTGTCCTCCCACTTACAAGCGGAGATGCCGGCTACAGCGCTTCGGGCCAATTCTTGACACAAGGCTCGGCCTCTGATAAGCTTGGTGGGCCGCACTTCAATGTCAAACTCCTGGATCTTGGCAATCCATCCCGCTCTCTTGTGACCCGGTTCTCCTTGCAAGATGAAGCTTCGAACATCCGGGTGAATCACAAAGACAGTGGTCTTGCTCTGGGAGACAAAATGCCTGAACTTTCGAAGGGACTTCATGACAGCATGAACTTGCCGCTCTATAAAATTGTACTTTTCTTCATGCGGCAGAATCACTTGGCTGAGGAATGCTATGGGGCGCTCCTCACCATCGTCTCCCTTTGAGTTAGGACTGCAGCGTAACTTTCGGGCTCTCCCACTGCATACAGGATGAAGTCCTCGGAGTAGTCCGGGTTTGTCAACACCGGAGCTTGTGCAATTCGGGCCTTGATTTCCTCGAAGGCTTGCTCTCTCTCATCAGTCCATTCGTAACGTGTATCTTTCTTAAGCAGTTCGGCCATAGGCTTGATCACCTGTGCGAAGTCCGGAATGAACTTCCGCACGAAGTTAATCTGACCGAAGGACTGCAGCCCTTTTTTGTCGATGGGGGCTGGCAAGCGAACGAGGGCCTCTGCTCTGTCAGGGTCAATGGCGAGGCCTTCCTCGGAGATGACATGTCCCAGCAACTTTCCTTCCTTTACCGCGAAGACAGACTTCTTCGGGTTTATAGAAATGCCGAATTCTCGACAACTCTCAAATATTTGTCGTAGGTGCGAAACATGATCTCGTTGGTGAGAGAAAACAGTCATGTCGTCAAGGTAGATGACGATAATCTTATTGAGCAGCTCTCGGAAGGCCAGGTCCATGGCCCTTTGGAACGTGGCACCAGCATTAGATAAGCCAAATGGCATGCGCTGATAGGCGAACGTCCCCCACTTGGTGGTAAACGCCGTCTTATGCTGGTCTTCATTTTTTACCCAAATCTGGTTGTAGCCGGAAAATCCATCTAAAAGTGAAAATCTCTGGGCTCCAGCAACGATATGTAGGATCTGGTCGATTTGGGGAAGCGGATAGTGGTCCCGGAGGGAAGCCTGGTTTAGGTTTCTGAAGTCGACACAGAGACGAATGTCGCCATTCTTTTTCCTCACGGGCACCAAATTCGCGACCCAGGATGAATGTTTGATGGGGTAGATGATCTTAGCCTCCAGCATCTTCAAGAGCTCGGTCTTCATCATGGCCTCAATCTTCGGATTCACGGCCCTCTGCTTCGTCGGAATGGCTTGGCGCCATCCTCTAGCTCAATGGTATGCTGGATGACAGTTCTGTCATACCCCCTCAAATCCTCGTAGCACCAGGCCACGATGTCGGGGAACTCCTGGCACAGTGATCTGATCTGCTCCAGTTCCTCCGACGTGCAGTCTGTTCCGACCTTGATGGTTTTACCAGGTTCAAGTTCTAGGTCAGCATACTGCCTCGGGTCTACTTTGATCCTGTGGGATATTGCTCTGTCATTCTGATCAAAGAGACTTTCTAATGTAATCAGTCCTTTTGGGACGTGATTATTCCGTAACTGTATCAACCCCTCATATTGCTCGTCATCAGGGTCTCTACCTTCGATTACACACACTTCGTTAACCAAGAATGTGACAATTTCCTTGTCACAACTGAACACCTACCAGTGGGTGTCCTTATCAGGCACAGAAGGCCTGTAGACGCATACGAACCGGCTTCGGTTTCTGGACAACGTCTTCAGCCGGAACGTACCTGGCTCCAACAGACGCCAGAATATCAGCGTGCTTGTTTTTCTCACGCGATATCGCTTTGACATTCAATGAGTCGAATGACTCCATCAGGTCCCACACTCGGTTGCGGTACGCTCTAAGATAGTGTTGTTTGGATGCGCACTTCTCCGTAACTTGGTGACACACTAGCTCTGAATCTCCGAAAATCTGGAGGTGCTTGATTCCGAGCCTTTCCGCCTTTCGCAAACCCAAGCACAGGGCTTCGTATTCCGCCGAGTTGTTAGTGCAGCTCCAGGCCAACCTGTAGGCATAGTCCTTCTGGATTCCGGTTGGAGAAACCAGCAGCACTCCTGCACCGGCGCCATTCTTGCATCGCGCGCCGTCAAAGAAGAGCTTCCACAACTCCTCGGGTGCAGGTCCTACTTCTTTTGCAGTCGACACGTCAAGCCTCTCGGGCTGTACAATGGAGTAAAAGCCTTGCTCTGTCCCGATTACGGCATTGAAGTCCCGCAACGAGAACTCATCTTCGAGCTGTAGCACTTCGAGGGCTTGCTCAGTCAGCTCCACTGTCACCAGCTCTTCCTCTGACAACTGGACCATGCAGTCCATCTCTCCTCCGGGTATCTTCTCTACTAGGAAGGTGGAAGGCTTCTCGTTAAAAATTTTCAGTCTCCTTCCTTTGAAGGGCACTTCCATGTGTGAGTAGTCTAGAGACAGGTACCCGCCCAGCTTCGCAGTGAACTCCCGAGAGAGACACATGCCGAAGTAAGGCTCCAGGTCAACAATCACGACCTCTTGGATGACTACGATGTCGAGAGCTTTGTGCAATCGGATAGGGATGTCCTTTATGACACCAAGCTGTCTTGACGAGGGTGCCGTCTAATTGCAGCACGCCTTGGCTGCTCCGTGTGTATTCCATCCCGATCTCATCGCAGACGGCCTTCGGCATCACAGTCGAGGAAGCACCAGAGTCCACCATGCAATTGTGAACTATGTGCCCTTGCATCCGTAAAGACAGATAAAAGGGTGGCGGTCTGTTCTTCCCAGTGGCGGAGACTGTCAAAGGTTGAACTAGGACAGCGGGCTGCATCTGTCTGCCGTTCTTCATGTTCTTCAGTGATTCTTGCAGCAGATCAACCTGGCCTGGGAGCAGAAGAGCATCGTACATGCTGATTCTAGCAGGTGTTCTCTTCAACTCGTCTACAATGCTGTAGCCCGAGGTACTAGCTCCTTCTGCTTGTTTTGCCGGCTCATACTTCGTCCGGTACTGCTGGGTGGCCTCAACTCGCTGTCTCTTGGTCAGAGACTGGTACTTCAGCTTCTCCTGGGCTTGTTCTTTGGTTTCAGCTGGAGGCTGAAGTACAGGAGCCTTAGCCGGAGTTGGGGCCTTTGCTGGAGGTTTGGCTGGAACAGGGGCAGCCTTTGCCGGAGAAGGCTTGACTGGAGCTTTATCTTTGGATGCCTTCTCCTGGGCTGTGTAGGGCCACAGCCGCTTGTATGGTGGCAGCCCTCCGGGCTGCGGTTTTTCTCTTCTTGCGTAGACTTGCAAAGGCTTGGCCGCGTCTGCGGCCTTCTTTTCTTCCTTGGCGGGTGGCGCTAGATTTTCTTCCGGGAGGGCAAAGTTGGCTTCGCCATCCAAGATCATGTACAGTTCATCGTCTTCTATAGCGCTGCCGGCCAAGGTCTGGATGTAGTGCTGGTGCAAAGTGCAGTCTTCCTCCGAATGCGGGTCATTGCACGTAGTGCACCAGTTGACCTGGTCGGGAGGACCAGGCGGGTCTTCTATAGCAGCATTTCTCGGAGGCGGACGCCTCTGCGGCTGGTTTTCTGGCGCTTTGTCTTTCGTTAGCGCCGGGGGCGCATATGGCCTCCTAGGAGCGAGGTCCATCTGGGCCTGCTTCTTCTTCATAGCGGTCATGTCATTGGACATGGCATGGTATCCGGAGGCCAAAGCCCGCACTTCTTGTAGAATCGTGTTCTGGATGCTGCTGTCGGGAGGCGGCAACTGTGTCGGTGGAGGCAATGCGGCCAATGGAGGAGGGTTAGAATAAGATGCGTACTGTGGAGGAGCGGGAAGTGCTGGAAAATGCGGAGCGGGAGGCGGCGGGTGAGGGTAATGTATTTGAGGCGGGCCGTAAGGAGTTACGACCGGCGCTGGATTCCACTGCTGCTGGGGTTGCTGCCCTGATGTGGACGGCGCACCGCCGAAGGCGAAGGATACGGGATCCGGGGGAAGTCGGGATGGATGGGCTCCGCACTCCGGACGGGAGTCCGCCGATGGAGATAATGTCGGCTTCAGCTTGTCGGGCAGCCTTGTACGACGCAGGAAACTCGTCAATTCTGGCGATCTTCAGCAACAGGCATATGTCTGAGTTGAAGGATCTCAGATAGTAGTGAGCAGCCATGCCGGCTGAAGGCCGAAGTTCGCAAGGTACCCGTTTCCAGGATCTCGCAAACCTAATGTTAAAATCAGACACCTCTTGAGGATGTCTCTGGATAGCTTGGAACTGATGCAGTAGAGAAGTAGGGTCAGCAGACTCGTTGCATCCTTTTACGAGCCTTCTGGCAAGCTAGGGCCACCCTGTGATGGATCCCTCTGGCAGCGATCTCCACCGATGAGAAGCTTTCCCCTCGGGGAAAGGGCCGACAGACGGGTCTTCACACTTTCATCGGTGATAGTATGTAATACGTCCAGGGCAAGGATGTCCTGGATGTGTTCGTACGCCGTCTTACCGTAGCCGTCGTATGTGGGAATAGACTTTAAAGCAGCAGGGGGCACAGCTTGCTGTCCGACCAGGGCCAAGGGCCCCGTAGAGTCCACAGCCGGGAAGAGATCATCATCATTCGGCTGTTGGGCAGCCATTTCTTCTTCTTCTTCTTCTTCTCCGCCGTCGGTTGTGTACTCAGTGTCGGTACTTTCCGAGGATGCAGGATCTTCTTCTTCCTCGGCCTCTTCTATTTCGTACTCGGCTCCCCCGACTTCAGCTTCGGCCCCTTCTTGGATCTCAGCCTCGGCTTCGTCGAAACGAGCTCGCGGATCAGCCAGCCTGGGGATCTCGCCTCGAGCATTGATATCCAGTTCGTAGAACTCAGGCGGGCTTCTCGGATCCCTTGCTTGCCACCTTCTCGTGTGCATGAAGGTGCTGGGACCGGTCTTCTAAACTCAGAGGATTTGTTCGTGCAGAGTCGCCAGGTGTTCAGATTTGGAACAGCAATGAAGCGAACACTGGTGCTTCAATTCTGTCGAGGGTGAGAAACTTCCTTGTCTCACCGAGAGCTCAAAAACTGTCAACGCCAGGTGGAGACTGATCAGAAAATCTCTCTTCAAATGTGGGACCAGGGTCCCACCGGGCGTGCTGCGAGAAACTGTTGGTTACGAATCTGCCATGAGGAAAGGATTTGGGTTAATGCGCCCGCATTCGCCCACCGAAGCATGAAAGGCCGGAAGGAAGAGATGCCTTCCGAGCCAATCTCCGGAGAAGGCCGGCTCCTTTTTGGGGTTTATGTTCAAGCTAAGAGTACAGGAAAGAAATAAATGTACAGAAAGAGATTTACAAATATATTCAAAGGTTGGTGGGGGGGAACTAACAGTACGGGAACACACCAATCACCGCTACTTATTGCATATAAACACAAAGCATGACAAAGAACTGCAAAATCTAACGTATACTTCCGATACCCAAGCGATTAGTACGCACGGCTACAACGGCTCCCTAACAGACATTCCCTACAAGGAACTAACAGTACGGCAACACGTCAATCACCACCTACGGACACTAACATGGGTAGAAAGCAATCATAGAGATATCAGAGCCAGGTATATGTGTTTATGTAGAGAATTTAACCGCACAGCTTCAATGGCCCCCTAACAGACATTCCCTACAAGGAACTAACAGTACGGCAACGCACCAATCACCAGATACGGACCAAGCAACAAAACACACAAGTGATGGAACTGCTACTACAGCTATTCTATGTATCCTTTTAATTCATGAAGTACAGGGGGTGCTTTAAACAAGCAATGCTAGAGGCACCTGATCATCAAATGCTGAAATGAATCAACGAGCCATGACACAGGTTAGCCTAAGGCATGAATATAAAGAAAGGCAACATAAAAAACAGACGTAGCAGAACAAAACCAAGCATACAGATTATATTTATAAGCAGAAGCACGGTTACAATGGGCACAGTGGTTCCCTAACAGACATTCCCCTTCCACCCTTTACAATGAATTCACGGTGGGCTTTTATAGCCCGAGTCCCTCCCGTTACATTAATGGGTACAAAGTCCCAGTCAAACATAAGCTGACAAAAGCGGCGAAAGAGCTGCAAATGCTGACCTTTTGTCGGACCGGACTGTACCCGCAGCATGGTCTTCCTGGAAGCTGGACAGCTACATGGCGATGTGTTGGGCAGAATCTCCCTCTGGCAGTGATGCGGGTAGCTGGAGCAGGTAAAACCTCAGATCAGCTTTAAATGAGGCTACTAGCGCGAGCAATGCAGCCCATGCTTGTCCTTTTGCTCGGCACGCTTCGGCTCTAATCCCGAAGTTGGACACTTGTCGGATGATGGATGATGTCGTGTGACACGTGTCTGCGCTTTGGAAGGCGATCCGTCCAACTTCGCTTGGGATCGGAGCGTCTCGGGTTGCGCGGGCGAAAACAATGCGGTCGGGAAGGCCTTCATGCCTTGGTCAAATTCCGGGTTTGTTCCCCATCGCCGCACCTGTCAAGGGCGCACTCCGACTTCACTGCGAAGTCGGGCTGCGCACAGGTGGAAACTGGTGTCTGCCGCCGTACGGACTCTGCTCCGGCCTTTTATCATCTTCTGTCAGCCTGCCAGCCTGTCAATCTGCCAGTTGCAAGGTGCGCCCAGAAAGTGGGGCGAAGTCAGACTTCGCACCAAAACTGGGCGAAGTGCGCACTTCGCACCCAGACTGGGCGAAGTGCGAACTTCGCACCAAAACTGGGCGAAGTGCGCACTTCGCACCAAAACTGGGCGAAGTGCGCACTTCGCACCCAGACTGGGCGAAGTGCGAACTTCGCACCAACACTTAGCCATTTTTCAGGTAACTTGTTGGAAAGTTGAAAAATCAACTGGGGACTCCAAGAAAGGGGGGAAAGAAAGAGAATGCGGGAAGGAAAAGGAAAGGGAGAGGAGAAGGAAGGAAAATAGGGGAAGAGGGAAAAAGAAGAGCAGCACAGTTACAACACTGAAGACATTGAACCCCGTGCAAAATGTGACAACACATACGTTATTGCTAAATCCGATCCCTTGCGGTATCTCATGAGTCGACCTTATTTATCTGGTCGCACAGCAAAGTGGGTTCTTGCGTTAAGCGAGTTTGAACTCACGTTTATAGGACAGAAGTCTGTTAAGGGTCAAATCATAGCGGATCAATTAGTCGCTGCACCCTTTAGCATCCACCCATCCCCTCGTCATTGATTTTCCCGACGAATGCCTTAAACTAGAGGCGGATCATTCGAGAGCAATGGTCCTTATACTTTGACGGAGCCGGATGCATGAGTGGGGCTGGTGCGGTATTATTTTGATATCTCCACGTAAACATCTCATACCTCTATCCATTAAATTAACGTTTGCTCGTACTAATAACACTCGTTGAATATGAGGCTCTAATCCTTGGATTACGAGCTGCCCTGGCACTGAAAATTAAAAATTTATTAGTTTTCGGTGATTCTCAACTTGTTATAAATCAAATTAATGAGGTTTATCAGACCAGAGATGATAAATTGCGCCCATATAAAGCATATGTATTACAATTAATATCTTTATTTGATCAAGTTACCTTGGAAGCTGTTCCTAGAACTAGCAATCGTGCGGCTGACGCTATGGCCGCAGTCGCATCTCTTTTACCCTTGGAGTTAGATGACGAATATGCTACCATCATTATTCGTCGACTCCAGGAGCCCGCTTCAATTAAATCATGCTTAGAACTTTTGGACGTGTTTTTAATCAATGAAACTACTCCCGACTTTTGGTACACTGATATCCTCAATTTTCTTCACAATGGAACCTTCCCTGAAGGTTTTAATAGAAACCAACGCCGGTTATTGCGTAGATGAGCAAGTCGCTTCGTCATAATTGGCAATACCTTATATAGGATATCTTTTGAAGGTATCCTACTGAGATGTTTGAATCTAAAAGAGTCTAGATCAGCTTTGAGTGAAGCCCACGATGGATCTTGTGGGGGACACTTTAGTGGTAACGCCATTGCTAAGAAACTCCTTAAGATAGGATATTTTTGGCCTACCATGGAGAATGATGCACATGATTACGTGCGCCATTGCGACAAGTGCCGAAACACGCTGACCTTGTCCATGCGCCCGCACAAGAACCTGCAGGCTATTTCATCTCCTTGGCCCTTTTCAAAATGGGGCTTCGACATTATTGGAAAAATCAATCCTGTGTCATCTGATGGACACAAATTCATCATAACCGCCACCGAGTATTTTACGAAGTGGGTTGAAGCTATGCCCTTAGCTTCTTGCACTGGAACCCAAGTTTCCAAATTTATTTTTAATCAAATTATTTGTAGGTTTGGAATTCCTACAAATCTCATCTCGGATAATGGAACTTGTTTCAAAAATAAAGATGTAAAGAAACTATGTCAAAAATATAAAATTCAACATCGTTGGTCCACTCCCTATTATCCTCAGGGTAATGGCCAAACAAAAGCATCTAATAAAACATTAATTAAAATCCTCAAAAGACTGGTCAATAAATCTGGCTGAGATTGGCACATTCAATTATATCCTGCTTTGTAGGATTATCGAACTAGCGTTCGTACTCCCACGGGCACTTCACCTTTTGTTTTGGTTTATGGCGCTGAAGCTGTTTTTCCCTTTGAATTAGAAGTTCCTTCTTTGGCTCTGCTACTTCAAGACACTGAAGTAGGAGATGAATATCGTGCTAGCAGATTTAGTCAGCTGGAACTCCTAGATGAGAAGCGCATCAATGCTTTGGAGCATCTTCGAGCCTACCAGAACAAGCTCAAACGAGCGTATCTCAAGAAAGTTCATCCCCGATCCTTTGAGATCAGTGACCTCGTCTTAAAAGAAAATCAAAAAAATACTAATGCAACTAAAGACCTTAAAGGTAAATTTGAACCTAACTGGCTTGGGCCATATGTCATCACTGCTAAATTTGGATCGGGAGCATACATATTAGCTACCTTAGATGGTAAAGATCTTAAAGAACCTATGAACATTATGCATCTTAAGCGCTATTACGCATAATTCTGGTAATTTCGTCATTGTATATATTGTACATCTTGTCTCATTTTAGTAAATTCATATAAAAATTTCAAAAACAATAATATTATGTATTCTCTCAATTCATAAATCAAAATCAAAATATAAAACATCAAAATCTTCAAAAACATCTTCTATTTTTGCACCTGTCAATTCTTGAAGTATTGCAGTTATATTTTCAGTTGTTTTGGATAAATTAGCATTTATTTGGAATCCCTCACTTTCACACTCACATGAATAAATATCTTGATCTTATTTGGTATGATTATTAAACTCTCTTACATCAAAGTCCACAGCTGAATTAAATAAAGTTTTGAGCATAGAGAACTGATCTTGTTATTTACTTGAACCAAGTATACCTTTTCACATTAAAATGATTTCATTGCAAATCCAAAATGATGCTACACAGTAGAAGTGGTCTCTTGAGCAAAAAGTTTCCCCTGCTATCCTATCATGCACATGGTCTAGAATCTTTGAGAATTGACAAAAGGACAAGCTCACCCCTACCTAGAATAAAAATCCCTTGCTCTACAGCCAATCCGAGCAAGTATCCCTAGTATAGAAAGAAAAAAAAAATCATGAGAAAAAACACTATTTCAGTAGCATTTTGTACCATCTCAGCAATATTTCAGCATTATCTCAGTATCAAGCAAAAATACAAAAAAAAAAAAAAAAAAGAGAAAAAATAAAAGAAAAAGCAAAAAGCAATAAAATCCCTTCCCCTACCCTTTGAAAAGAAAAGAAGGGTGAATGAGTTTGAATCCCTGGAATACTCAATTATTCGAAAACTATGAGGTAAGCCCCATAACAGGTGGTTTGTGCCCAACCCGCTTGGCCTTGGGTAACTCCTAGCATGGTGATATGTCTGTTACATTAGCGACCTTCTTTTGTACAGACCTATGTCCGCTCATGGATCAGCTAGCTCTTGATGACCCGACTTACATAGCAGTCTGGTACGGTTATATGCATATAAATCATGGTCAACGAACACTCACTTGGTTAATTCAAATTACTTGTATCAAATTATCTTGCTCAAAATTGGTAAATGAACAATACAATTGCACACACATTTGTTTGAGAGATTTTGTATCATTATGATAGATCAAGATCGGCAATGAACTCACATATGCACATGGGATTCCTTATAAATCTAAATTTTGTCTTTGAGATAATTTAAAATATTTATGCAAATCTTCTGGAATAATTTGATTTTCTTACTTGAGAACATCTGCTTAGTGTAAAAACAATTAAATACATTTTTTTCAAAATCCAAAATTTTCTTTCAAAACATGTTCAAAAATCTAGCAATAAAGTCACATTTATATATTTTCGACTTT
>JAQPPZ010005171.1:0-26718 GCA_028583015.1 Wollemia nobilis | reverse complement strand
ATTCATGGTCAGAGCAGATTATATTAGAACTGCCTAATTTTGTCAATCCACCAGACATGGGTGCCCACGTTGATCAGCAAGCGGTAGATTGTTTTTCCAAATTGACCCATGTGATGGATAATTTGCGATTGTAGTTTGATGCAGCTTGTGTTGGCCGGTGGAAGAAGTGGCAATTGATGGCCGAGGAGCTAGAAAAGTTGGTGAAATGGGCTATCCAAGGATCATGGCGAGCAGAAATTTCCACCATTTATCAAGACCAGCCATGGACTCTGCCTACTAAGCATTAGATGACTATGAAGGGAGTTGAGAAACAGTCTGAAAAGACGCCTACTCTCTACCTGAAGCCAACACAGGTGTATGATCTTGGTCATGGCAATAACCCTCCTTTTTAGCATTCCACAAGAATCAATCCACAGGTGGAGTTAGTACTCGAATTGTTGTCGATGTATAGCCAATTTAACTTCATATCCCACTTGTATTGGCTCGTTGAAGGGATTAAGCACTTTGATTGCAATCTGCGGTTGACAAAGGCAGAATTGCAAGCGAAAGAGCGGCACCTGGAAGGAGTCACCCAATTGAAAGATGCTTTGAAGCATATTCGAGAAAAATAATTGGCAGACCAACTCTAAGATAGGGAACAGATGATTATCAACATTGACGCTGAAATGTTGCAGCATAAGGAGGCTAAGGAATTGTTGATCAAGCAAAACACAAAGTTAGTGGCCTAGAAAAGCCAAAGTGCAGAAGCTTGGCAGCAGGAACGAGAAGCATTGCACAATGAGTTGCTTCAATCACAACAACGCGAAGAAGCTCTCAAGGCTAAACTGGCACAGAAAGCACCATATTCCTCAACTTTGACAACACATCAGACGAATGAGATTTTCATCCAGCGTGAATCAAATTGGTTGTCCAGATGGAAACTTGAGCCAACAACATGGGGGTCAAATGGGTAAAGTACTTCACCTATGCCAAGCGAGTTTGTGATGCACGTGAAGCTTTTCGAACCAGGGTATAGGAATTGGAAGAGGCACTACAGGCTGCAAAACCAAAAAAATTTGAGATCCCAACAAGACAATGTAGAAATTTGTTAAGGACATCGACTTCTTTGAAGGGGAGTATATTGTAGACAGTAGTTCGAAGAAGAAATGACAATCTCAAATTGTTTGATGAAATGTCTACGAAGTTATGATAATTTTGATAATGTATAGCAATTTTGATAAAATAAGGTTTTGCAATGTAAAATCAACCGACATTATAATTAGGACTAATTCGTAGCATAGCACAAAAGGACAAAACTAGTCGTCATATGTAGTTAAGCTTGTTAACACATCTAAGACTAGTTGTTAGACTAGATTAGTTAATCAGTCTAGGACTGGTTTGTTAGGCTGCAAGACTGATTAGTTAGTGCTAAACATAGGGGTGGTTTGGACGGTTGAGACTGGTTGGTTACAACAATTGCCAGGCTTGCCTTATAAATACCCCCCTATCCATTTTGCAGTCCATTGTAATCCAAAGTGATCCATGATTGTCCATATGTGCAAATTCATTGTGAATACAACAAGTGTTGTTCCAGAAGCGTGTGTGTTCTATGTGATTGCATTGTTGTGTTACAGGTGTTTGATCAAATTCTGGTACAAGATAGATTAGTGTAGGCTTGTATCGTGTTTGTGTTGTGTAGATGCCGAAAGGAGCGGCTGGAAGGAATTGACAACTAGAATATGAACACGGGTCGTAGAACCCGTCTAGGCCTACCTTTCTCACTACACTTGGGTGGAGTAAGGCTGATTGGCCCCTTTTTGAAGGTTGGTTTCAAGGTTGGATGAAATCCAGGCAAAACCAAACTAACCCCTCCTCAAAGAAGAGCACGAGTGAATGTAGGCACAAAAGCTTGATAGCAGGACCCACATGGTGAAGGCTCACAACAAGAAAACATAACTAGAGTTCCAGTAAAATCCCAAGGCACTGCAACATACTGAGTGATCAAGCCCAATAAAGATGTTTGGTCCAGGGATGTCTGACCAAATCAAATACTGGTCATCCAGCTAGCGATAGTGATCGGAATAATAAGATGAAGCAGAAAGGTGAAACTACCATGAAGAGTGCCAATAACACCAAGAAATGCACAAACCGTACACCCCCGCATATTATGCGAGGGTGTACGGTCCTCTAAATGGGTGGAATTTCCTCTATGAGAAGGTACAACATCTAAGACATTAATATGAGTTCTCTAAACAGGTAATTACATACTCAAGCTCATTAATGGCAAAAGATCCCTGCAATGGATCTCTAGCATGGGCAATAAGACCATCTCAAGTGGCTCCAAATTTTGAGACCTCAAGATCATACATCATTAATACAAAGTATTGTAAGTAGGAATTTTGAAAGGGGACATTTGAATATTTGGGGGGAAAAGGCCTCATGTATTATCTTAGTCTATTAATATGTATCATTCTTCTCATTGTAATTTATTGAAAAGCCACCCATTCTCCTAAGGGGTGCTTTCTTTCATTTTCTCCTATGTCTCAACCTGGCTCAAGCCTTGCGTAGCCGGCTAAGATTTTTTAAACCATTTTCCTCTGTATGTAACTATAAGAATTTGTGACTACTTATGCAATTCGTGTCCTGGTTCTAATGCAGGTGTTCCGTTTTATTGCATGATCTTGGGGGACTTGTGTTCCTCATGCATTATCAGTCGATGCACATGTGTTCCCTCAACCTGCCACGACACGAGAGGGTCTTATTAGATCTTTGGCGCATTGCCATCCTTAGGCTAGTTAGATTTCCCTTTCTGCAATTTACTTTTCACATTATTTCATATTTTCTTTCCTTTTCCCTTTTCCCTGAAGAAGTTGATTAAAATAGGTTAGTGTAGCAAAGGAAAGATGAGTGCCAAAGATCACATCCAAATCAATGAGCCGGCCTTGGGTAAAAACCCCCAAAGGTCGTTTGACAAGAGTCGCGTCCCATGCTTTCCCAAACTTCGTAGGGCATGGAACACACCTTCTTGGGAAGACGAAGGGTCAAATCACAACCTCGGGGGGTCACAACGCTTGCGGAGCGTAGGGGTTGCATCTAGCCCCCAATAATTCAAACTGGCATGCTCGATAGGACAAGAACTAGAAAAAATTTGTCTTCTGATTTAGAAGTCACATCGTGGTTCCAATGAAGGCCATGATCATCATCTTTTTGAAGCTCTCAAGAAATTCACCTGGCAACTCTACTATAAAGAAGAACCCAAAGAAGCCATCGATAAAAGCACAAGATCGAGATTCTGATGAAGGTCTCAATCCACCTACTTTCAAGAGCAAAAAACACATTGACCTCCATTGCAACCAAAAGGACACCCAGCATGGTTGTTCCATCAACGACGTCTGACCAAGATGCTTGAGCCACCAGTTGAATGGAAAAAGTTGCCAACATTAGCATTGGAAGTCCTGTCAAAATATGACGACAAGAACTAATCCCTCTATTGGAGCACCTGTGGGAGATGGTCTTCATATACCATATACATCGTATCATCAAGTAGGACATAGCACTCAAGTTTGTAGATAACAATTCCAAAAAGAAATGAAGTGTTTGATGAAATGTCTATGCATCAAAACATTGTACATTACTTTTACGTAGGAATGGCATACAAAATAGTCAAAGTAGTCAAATGTAATACCATTTAGTAATTAGCAATAGTAATTGCAATGTAATTAGACGTATGTAATCAACCATCATTTGTAAACGGTTAACTAAATTGTTAATTGTGTTGTTAAGGTTGGAATAAAAAGTAGTTTTGGTAGTTGAGGCCTAGTTGGTTATGGTAACTACCAAAGCCACACTATATATAAACCCCTTTCATTTTGTAAAGGAATCCATCCATATCCATATCCATTACAAAGGAGAGCAACCACTGTAAGGAGATAGTGTTGTACGTGAGATTGTTGCATCACATAACTGGGATGTAACTATCATGATAATGTAAGGATACCATTTTGTGCCAACTATATCTCTTTGAATGCTTGTATGTGTTATAATCTATGTTGTGTTACAGTATTGCTGGGAGGAATGCTCAAACGAAACATAGCAGTTGTAGGGACGACACTAACTGTCCAGGGGTGCCGACATAGACTTGCCGACACAAGCCAACCAACATAAACAAGTCGTCACTCTATTGCCAACATGCAACTAGCCATCATAGCTAGAGCCGACATGGGCTATGCCGACATTAAGTGTCGATATTTGTCTTGCTAAAGTGCCAACACCCATCTTGTTGTTATGCTTGTACTATCTTGTCATCTTGAAGTGTCGACATCCATCATAGCCCATCCGACAACAGTCATTTTATCAAGAACAGTTTCATCTTGAAGCAATCCATCATAAGTGGATCCATCATAAGGAGTTTTTTGTCTGAACAACATCAACACAAGAAATATCAAACCGATATTGACATGCTCCTTAGCATGTATTTTTCAATTTTCCTCCCACTAAAACTATCATTTCCTCATCTCAAGAAGTCCTCACCGTTGTCTACATTTGGCGTCGTTGCCTAGATCAAGTTCGAGTCGAGAGAAGAAGAGAGCGTGATAAGACTAGGAGGTGAATGATAGTATTCATGGTTGCAAGGCCGACGAAAGATGAATCAAATACAAGCTATGGAGATCGAGAGAGACCTAATGGCACAAGTTGCTAATAGAGCGGGTAAACAAATATACCCATCCTTCACTAGGGGAAGGGAAAGAAGACCCAACATGCCACATTGGTACTTGTACCACAATTTGGAAGGCAAATGGAGTAATGCAACTTGTTGAACGGTTCCAATTATTTTCTACTACCCTACGAGGCATGGCGATTGATTTGTACTTGAAGAGGGAAAGTACACAACCATTCAGGCAATGGGAAACAATGCTGGATGAATTCATCAATGAATTATGACCACTCTATGATGAAATTGAAATTATAATAGGGATTTACACCACAAAAAAAAAGTTGAAAGAAGATGTTAAGAATTATAATAGGAGACTAAAGCAATTGGTCGATAAAATACATATGCCACTTGCAGATGGACTAGTAAAACGTTGGTTCATAGACAAACTTCTACCTAAATATAGGAAGAAGATGAAGGTTGTGTCGTCCTCCACATATGTTGAAGCTCTAGAAAACGCAAAGAATTTTGAGAGCCACGCAAAACAAACGACAATCAGAATCATGGGGCATTCAAGGAATGTCGATTCATATAGCAATGTAGAGGACAAGGTGCAAAGCGCTATCTACTCTTTTAGAAAAGAGTTTGACAAGAACATGAAAGAAGTCAAAGGAGAAGTACAAAAGAAACAAATATTCATTTGGTGTTTGGATTGCAAATCAGGTCACACGAATATCAATTGTCCTAAGAATGTGTATTATAATATATGCGATATGGTAGGCCATCTAGCCTCCAATTGTCCATTCAATTTAAAGGAGTAAGGCACCAAACCATGATGGTGCAACAGGTGGAACAAACAAATACCTCAAGAAATGGATAAGGTGCAACTAGTGGTGCATATAGGAACAACCATCGAGGTGGAAGGTAGGGAGGGCAAAGTTGACTATAGTATGATTCGGATAAAAGACCTATCATACAATGTTGAAACTACCAAGAGTGGGAACACTTTACAAAAAGTTGTCCCACGCCATAGACTAGAGGAAACACAAACAATATCACTAATATGTGTCGATGGTGTGGACCGAGTAACCACAAGTAAGTAAATTACCCGAACAAAGCAAGTATCGGTGATACACAAAATGTCAATTATCTAATTGACATTGGCGAAGTTAGTGATACCCAAGAAAAAGAAAAATAAAAGCAAGTACTAGCAGTGACAAGAGCTCACATTAGAAAAATGTAGTATCCAAACCTTGCTAAGGAAAAAGAGCGATGGCAAGAAGCCCACGAAGTGGTAAAGGAAGAGTTGGAGAAGGAGAAATAGGAAAGATTACTCCAAGAGAAAGCCATGAAAAAGTCGAAGATAGTGACAAGTAAGCAAGCATCGATGGAACGCTTGGCAACACAAGTACTGAGCACGACCATGGAAGTTAAAGTATAAAGTCTACTTAGTGCAGTGCTCGATACACCACGGTTGGTGAAATGATGAAGACACGGAAAAGAGAAGTTTGGGAAGTAGCCAACGTCAAACAAGAGAAATTCATTGATCCGACAATCCTAATGATCAAAGCCAAAAAGAAGCCAGCCTTGGTTCACATGGAGATATTGGACCACAAACTAACTCAAGTTATCATAGATGGAGGATCAAGTGTGAACATGATGCCAGAGAAGACATGGAAAAGCATTGGACAACCCATATTGTGATCTCTAAATTTCAAATTGTATGGAGTAGACCAATACGAAATAGAGACGAGAGGTGTATTGATGAATCCAAGAGTGCAAATAGCGGAGCAAGATTTCACCTTGGATTTTGTAGTGATGGCCATGCAAAAACCTGCTTATGATGCATTGCTTGGACAAGGATGGCTAAGAATGGAAAAAGTAAACCATAACTAGGAGAAAGAACATCTCACTTTTAAGAAAAGCCAGCATAAGTACATGATTAACTCGAAGAATCGGTCTTTCAACCAAGACCTTGCAACCTCAGACGAACCTGAGAAGTTTATCATCAGATGGCAAAACAGGATATGAACCTGATGGAGTATTGCAAATGGAGTACACGAAAGATGAGAGGGATGATGACAGAGGTCTACTACAGTGGCAAATGGAAGACTGAGTATGAGGTATTCACACCTCAATGCTTATGCATCCACACAGAAGACGAAATCCAAGAGGAAGAAAAGGAGCCAAAAAAAGGTTAGAGTAGAAAAAAGAGATCAGCAATAGAGAAGGACCAGGAATTCCAAGAGGAAGAAAAGGAGCCAGAAAAAGGTCAAAGTAGCAAAAAGAGATCAGCAATGGAGAAGGACCAGGATAATGAAAAGTGGATATTTCCAAAAACTTTGTAGAATATACTATGAGTGATGCAGTAATTGAAGATAAACCAACTCATCCCATTTATGTTCTAAAGGTGGTAGAAGAATCTATCAAATACAAAGGACGAAGGATGGTGCGGATTAACCTTGGCGAGGAAGGCGAGGAGAAGATGATCAAGTGTGGAGATGATTGGGATCCTATGCTCAAAGCAACAACATTTAAGATCTTTATGGAGTATAAAGATGTGGTTGCATGAACCTATAAGGATTTGAAGGAAATGCCACCAGACTATGTGTACACAAGATTCCTTTGATCGAAGGAAATGCCACCAGAATTGTGTACACAAGATTCCTTTGATCGAAGGTGCACAACTAGGACGAATAAGTATGCAGCTTTGGTGAATGCTGAGATAGAGAAGATGCTAGACACGAGCATTATCTTCAAAGTTATGACAAGTGAATAGATGTCATCTATAGTGATTACCCTAAAAAGAGAAGCAAACAAGATTCAGATTTATGTGGATTTTTGGATTCTGAATGTCATAACTATAAAAGATCCCTTCCTGATTTCTTTCATAGAGTCCATATTAAAGGAAGTAGTCGAACACGAGATCTATTCATTTTTGGATGGATTTTTGAGCTATAACCAAATTAGCATTGCAAAAGAAGATAAATTGAAGATCACTTTCATAGTGGAAAATGGCATATATGCGTATAACCGCATGCCTTTTGGATTATGTAATGCTTCGACTACCTTTCAAAGAATCAACTTGTATATTTTTGATAAAATGTTCATAGGAAAATTCAAATCCTTTTGGATGATTAGTCCCTGTATGGCCAAGGATTGGAACACTTGAAAACATTAGAAGAATGCATGAGTTTGTGCAGCAGAGCATGTATCACACTGAATCTAGGAAAACATGTCTTGATGATTCCATATGAGAAACTATTGGGATATATTGTATGTCAAGAAGGCTTGAAGCCAGACCCAAATAAGATTCGGTTAATATTGCTGATGGAAGAACCATATGACGTAAGTGCCATGAAAACCTTCTTAGGAACGGTGGGCCATTACTGGAGGTTTATCAGGAACTACGCTCAAATTGCCCATCCACTAGACACTGTCATGCGTAAGAGTGTTCCTTTCAAGTGGGTGGAGGAGCACCAAGAGGCTTTTGAAGGATTGAAGGCACATTTGGTGAAAACACCTATCGTGGTTTATCCAAATTGGGAGGAGTTCCATGTTCACGTAGATACCTCAAACTTTGTGATTGTCTGTGCCTTGGGAGAAGGACAGTTTGGATTGGTCTAGTCCATTTATTTCGCAAGTCAGTTGTTGTCAAGGGCGAAGAAGAATTATAGCACAATGAAACAAGAAGCATTGGGGATGGTTTATGCAATATAAAATTTTAGGCATTACCTACTAGCCAACCCATTTGCTTTTTACATAGACCATCAAGCGTTGTTATACTTGATTAACAAGTCGATGATATATGGATGAGTAAGCAGGTAGCTCCTCACACTGCAAGAGTTCATATTTTGAGTGGTAATAAGGCTAGGAAAGAAGCATGTAATAGTAGACTAGATGTTGAGGGCTCGCTCAAGAGAACCTGCAAAAGGAGGAATACAAGATGAATTCCTTGACACAACTATTTATGATAAGTGCGATACCAACATGGTATAAATATATTGGGGAATATCTATCAACAAGAGAGCTACCAAAGGAGATGATGATATTAGACCAAAGAAAGATCATTGCAAAGTCGACATCATTTACGTTGATTGCAGGCTTGTTATATAAGATGGACAAAGACCACATCTTGAGAAGGTGTGTGATGGAGGATGAAGTACAACAAATATTAAAGGAGGCACATGAGGGATTGATTGGAGGCCATAGGGGGCAAGATGCAATAGCAAGAAAAGAGTTGGTGGTAGGACTGTGGTGGCCTACCCTTTATCACAATGCCAAAGAGTATGTGAAGGCATGTGATACATGCTAGAGAATGGGGAAGCCATTAGAAAGAGATTTCATGCCATTACATCCTTCTCAACCCCAAGAACTTTTTGAAAGGTGGGGTTGGATTTTTTGGGACCACTTTGAATAATGGGAAATGAGAAGTTAAGCCAGACAAATTGAAGACCTTATGACTTGGACCCTTCCAAGTGGAAGAAGTACTAGACAATGGGGTTGCTTGACTAAGAAAATTGGATGGTATAATTTACCCCCAAATTGTAAATGGTTCTAAGTTGATGGGGTATAAGGCATTGGCGCAAGTGAATGTAATCAACTTAGAATCATTAGGAGAAACTTTTAGAAGAATGACAAAAGAGCTACGACCAGGGATGTGATTTTCCGAGTAGAATCTCTAGATATCAAATGAACCTAGAATGACTATTCGGAGGAGAAGGAGAACCTGTAATCAAACATAAGAAGTTGGAACCTTGAGACAAGGAATATAGACGCTTACAAGTTCACATAAGGTTTTTGAATAGTAAAGGAGAAGAAAGACTTTGAACCCTCACAGATGTCGCATTAGAGGAACAAGACTCTGGTCTCTGAGAATGAAGGGGATGAGATTCAAAATGAAGAATCAAGGATTCTGTAACAGATGATTCGGGAGACGCATTAGTTACAAGAAGAATATGAAACCCTAAGAATGCATAATGCATGATTGAGAGAATAGGTGATTCACAAGCTACGTGAAACAAATGTAGAGAATGAACAAAAGAGAAGAATTACGAAGAGTAGAGTTGAACAAATTTGATCAACAGTGGGAGAGACAAACGATGGAGTTAAGGGGAAGTACAAATAGCAATGAGAAAGCACCTTCAGAAAGTAGCCTATTCTCCTTAGAATCTAGTAGTTGCTCTTTAGAGACATTGAGAATTCAATTGAATACAAAAAAATCTTCTAGTACTACCTCCCCATTGACAAGACCATAGTTGAGAAAATCTGCAAAAAATCCCGATTTTGCCGATTTTTTCCGTCTGCCGTTTTTCGTTTTTTCCCAAAATCTCGTATGCATGAAAGCTTTTTTCAATGAAAATTTGCGTTTCTCGGTTTATTCAATAAAAAGCCTTTTTCCCTTTTTTTCGACTCGATTCTTTGCCGGTTTTAACCCAATTTCTCCCGATTCGATTTTCTCAACTATGGACAAGACGTTCTAAGAGATAAAGGAACATGATGCCACCAGAGCAAGGGGAGACAATTGAACATCAAGGAAGAATTGAGAATAAATCTCAACAAGGTCTTGTTGATTGTATAGAACATCAACTGAGCAAAGAACAAACTATTACCATTTTATGGAGAGATGTTAGAGAAGTACGTGAACAACCTAGGAATGGAGGATGGATAGAAGATTCAAGCAGTAATGAAAACTTTCTTAGGGATCCTAACACTGCATACCCAATTCCCATCATTGAGCGGAGAAGACAAAGAGATGAAGCTTGAAGTCAGCAAGTCATGGTACGATTTCTCAAAATGGTTCAAGTGATTGAAAATAATGAACCTCTAATGCCTCAGGAGGAAGAAGAAAGAAAGGAAAATGATTCAAATGGCAATAATGAATCAATAAGAGAACCAAAAGCGAGACGAAGGGTACAAGAGTATCAAGTCGTTGCATGACATTTGAGAAAATAGAGAAGTTAGGAGATTGCAAAGGAGAGTGCAATAAATGTCCAGGTGGCCTATGCACAAAATAGGCAAAGGGAATGATTCAAGCACCAACTCTACCTTCTCAAATCAGTATAGGGATGTATTAGCACAATGTGAACCATAAAAACACTTTGAAGAGGCAAGGTGGCAAAGAATATTGTTGCAAGTAGATAGGAGGTTAAGACTCCCAAGGCAAATGTCACCTGGAACCTAAAATCATGAAGGACGACCTACAACAAGAGAATCAATTAATCAAGCAAGGAACAAGGTAACATGAGTAATCTAAGGAGTTCGACAAGACTTTTGGGTAACCCAACTGTACCTAACCAAGAGGGGATTTCGGTTGATCTCCTTCCCGGTAGCTCAAGGAGAAGAAATTCCCCTCCTGCTACCCATAGGTCAATTGGTTAGTAGAATAGGCCATAAACACTATTCATAGATATAGTACAAAATAGGGATGGGCTACTAGGCCTACCTCATCGAGCCCATGAGAACCAAAGATGTCGTCAAGAATGACTAAGGAATTAGATGAATCCTAGATAGCTAGGAGTTTGGCAGCCCAACACAAGGGAGATTTGACCAAAAAATGAGGACACTTCAAACAATTTTAGGGAAGATAAGGATTTCAAAATAGGGATCAAGCACCTCCAAGAAATCTAGATCAAAATTTGATACACCAAGAGGAAGTAGAATTGAGAAGACATCACAACAGACTTAGAGGTAGGAGACAACTTGGAAATCGAACGATAGTAATCCGTCAGAATGATGGTAGACAGGGCAACCATCATCAAGAGGATAGGATAAGGCAAAATTTTGTTATGTCGACGACATAGTATTATTATGATGAAGGCAAGTAGCAGATCCATCATGATGATAGTAGGCAACAGATCTATCACAATGACAACAAGTAAATATCTTGTCTTGATAACGGTAGATAGGAGATCCATCATGATGATGATAGTAGAACAAATCCTCAATCTTCCTGTCGTCTATCAATGGATAGAAGATGTCGATAAGGAGAGGAGGATAGGATGGATTGGCGTATTATGAGGACTAAACATGATCAAAGGCAGGATCAACAGTTGAAGTTGCCTCAAAGTCGAGGGAACCATTAAGCAGTAGACAAAATCAATTTATGACAATGAGGACTCAATGAGGAAAATGGCAGTCATCGATAGGAAGGAGCATCAACAAAAACATTGGAAGTTCGCATAAGCATTGCCATGTGCTTCACGTAACACCGGTGACTTAAGGGAAGAAGTTGCAAGTAAAAAAAGACAAAATAAGGAAAAGATAAAATTAGAAAAGGATGATAATTACATGCAAAAGTGGCAAAGTGGCGCACATGCAATAGTTGAAGCAAGAAGTGGCAAAGTGGCGCACATGCAATAGTTGAAGCAAGAAGTGGAAATTGCTAAACAGTTGCATGGGCGACAATGACAATGGGTGCAAGTATTAAATAGTATAGCCAAGGGAAGGAATGCTCATTATTTGTAGATTGAAGCATTCACATGAGTGAAGCTAGAGTTGGAGATTCGCTAGCAGAAAATCTGTGCATAAATTTTTTTAGACAAAAAAAAGGACACCCTAAGTCATAGACAATTGGCAGATAATAAGTCTTCATGGAGATTTCTAGATTCACTATGCATTTGCAAGATATTTTTGGTCCGACATTGGCAGTCGGATAACCTTAGCAAAGAATTGTAGTCGAAACACAAGGAGATGAAAGAACAAGTGATTTGTTTGTGATTACGAGGAGTCACATCTTCTATCATAACTTTCCTTCTGCCAACAAGTGACCTAGCCATCAGATGTGCCAACAATTATTGTCCAATAGGTCGGCAAGGAGGGAGCCATCAAATGCGTCAGTAGTTATCGTTAGGCAAGTTGACAAGGAAGAAGTCATTAGATACATCGACAGTTGTCGTCAGGCAGGTCGATAAGGAAGGAATCGTCAGGCAGGTTGATAAGGAAGGAGTCGTCAGACAAGTCAACAATTATCGTCAAACACGTTGGCAAGGAGGGAGTCATCATATGCATCAAAAGTTATCATCAAACAAGTTAGTAAGGAGGGAGTCGTCAAATGTGTTAACTGGGAGGTTGTCGTCAAAGTAGTGTCATCATCCAATGAAAACAACAACAAAGGAAGTCGTCATAGGTCCGTAGTAGTCAACTGAGGAGAACCCCCAATGCTACCATCACAAAGTCAGGGAGAAGAATTATCGTCATTAGGAAAGGATAAGCCGAAGTCGGTCAACTTAGATCACAAAGACTAATTCAGAGCACTCTAGAGGTGAAAGAGCACATGTAAATATGCAATAAGAAGCACATTTAACTCAGTGTTTGAAAAATGACTCCGACACCACTAGGAAAATTTTGCTAAACCATAAGTGAAGAAGCCTACTCCAAGTAAAAAGTAGGGAGTAAAACAATAGTTTAAGAAAGCTTCACTTGAAGGACCTATCAAGGAATTCAAAGGGGAGGAAAATGCACCAAGAGAAAAGGAAGTGGCACCATTGAAAAAGGAAGTTGCACCACCAACAAGGTAGAGGAGGAAGTTTTTGCCACCCGTACCATCGCCATCACATTTGCCAAAGTCCATTCAAAGGATGACAATGAAGAAAATCACCAAAAGTCAAGTGGTGGTGCGTAACATTGAGCAATCATTGTAGTAGGAAAAAACTATACCATTGTGAGGAGTGATGGGGATACACGAGGAAGACTTTGAGATCCCAGAGCCTCTTAAGGCAGTACCAACAGAGGGAACAAGTAGTGTTGTTCATGTTGGGCCTACAAAAGTTTTGGTGGAAGCCCAAGTTCGGGAATCCTTGGCATCACCTGATGTACCCTTAGAATTTTGGTATGAAAGAACTTCAGTCACACGAACATTACGAGCTTATTCATTTGAAGAAATATTTGCAGCTACAAAGCAGAGGAAATAGGACAAATTGTAGAGCCATACACAACAAAGGAAGCAAAACAGGAGAAGAGGAGTGAAGAAGCAACACCACTTATAAAGGTAGGAGAACCTGGTAGGAAGTCAACTGAATCCTATTTTAGTGGAGGAAGAATTGACCAATGTACAACAAGAAGTGATGATAGCACAAGAAGAGAATCCACAATAGAGCATACCTGAAAGGTAAACGGTACCAGCTACAGGAGAAAGTAGCTAGTCATATTTACCTTCAGAGCAAAAGATGATTACAGGAGGGAAAGCGGTTAAGAAGCCAATTAACCTTTCAGGAAAAGGAAAAGAGCCAAAGGTAAATTTTGAAGAAGATGAATTTGATGTAGAAGATGAGGACCTATCTAACCACATTATGATAGAAGTGCCTAATTTTCAAGATCCACCAAAATTAGGGGCACGCATTAATCAGCAAGTGATTGCTTATTTTACCAAGTTAACCCATGTGATGGATAGAATGAGGCTAGAGTTTGAAGTGGGTTGTGGTAAAGAGAAAAAAGGGAGGGGGGGGGGGGAGGGGGGGGGGGGAAAAATGGGGTAAAGGGGGGGGGGAGAAGGGGGGGGGGGAATTTTTTTTTTTTTTTTAAGAAAAACCAGGGGGGGGGCCACCAACATCTCAAGATAGGGAATGGAGAAATTGCTTGAGGGGATACCAACACTTTATCTTGAACCAGCTCAAGTGTATGTGGTAGGACATAGTACTCATACATCTTCTTGGAGCATGACAGGAAGTAGGTCATAGGTGGAACTGGTACACGAATTATTCCCAATGTAAATCTAGATCAACTTTGTAGAACATTAGCTATCTTGACTAGTCAAGGGGATTTAGCAGATTCACATGACTAAAAGGACTTTGGTCCAACGATTGCAAGGTATGGAAGGACAATTGCAAATCACAAAGGAAAAACTACGAGAAACATAATAGAAGTTGGATAATGATGTAATTCAGTTGCAAGAGACTATGGAACAAATTCAAGTGAAGTAGGAGGAATTACAGGATCTTCATGCTCAGTTCAAAAATAGGAAACAAATTATTATGGAAATGGATGAGAAACTGATGCAACAACAATCGACAAAGGCACTATTGCTGTAACAACAAGCAGAGTTTGGGGTAAAAAAAAAAGGGGGGGGAAGGCTTTTGGAGGGGGATGGAAGAGGCCAAACAAAAGCAGACATTGCTTAGAGAGTTGGCTTAGACAACAACGTGAAGTAGCTCTCAAAACCGAATTGGAACATAGGTTACCAACTTCCTCTACTCTAACACGACAACGAATGAAGGACATCTTTGTTATATGTGAGAAGGAACTTTTAAAACAATTGCAGGAAATGAAAGGTAAGACTAATGCATATGGTGTAGAATGGGCCAAGTACTACAATTATGCAAAGAAGCTCCAAGATGAACAAGAAGCCTTCAAACTTCACATTTAGGAATTGGAAGGACTTCAAGCATCAGAGCCAAAGGAGGTTGAATCCCCAACAAAACAACGTAGGAAGTCGTTGAGGATATTGACCAATGTAAAGGGGAGGATAGATGTAGATAACAATTCTTAAAGGAAATGAAGTGTTTGATAGAATGTCTATGCATCAAAACATTGTACATTGCTTTTACGTAGGAATGACATGCAAAATAGTCAAAGTGGTCAAATGTAATGTCATTTAGTAATTAGTAATAATAATTGCAATGTAATCAGATGTCATTTGCAAATGGTTAATTGATTTGTTAATTGCGTTGTTAAGGCTGAAATGAAAAGTAGTTTTGGTAGTTGAGGCCTGGTTGGTTATGGTAATTACTAGAGCCACACTATAGATAGACCCCTTTCATTTTGTAAAGGAATCCATCCAAATACATATCCATTATAGAGGAGAGCAGCAACTGTAAGAAGGTAGTGCTATATGTGAGATTATTGCAATCACATGACTAGGATGTAACTATCCTCATGATAATGCAAGGATAGCATTTTGTGCCAACTATATCTTCTTTGAATGCTTGTATGTGTTAGAATCGATGTTGTGTTATAGTATTACAGGGAGGAGTGCTAAACAGAACATAGCAGTTGCAAGGATGACACTGTTTAACTATCCAAGGAGCCGACACAAACTTGCCAACACAAGTCAACCAACATAGACAAGTCGTCACTCTCTTATCGACATGTAGCTAGCCATCATAGCTAGAGCTGACATGGGCTATGCTAACATGAAGTGTTGACATCCATCTTGTTGAAGTGTTGACATCCATCTTGTCATCATGCCTGTACCATCATGTCGTCTTGAGGTGCCAACATCCATCATAGCACATTCGACAACAATAATTCCATTAGGAACAGTTTCATCTTGAAGCAATCCATCACAAGTTGATATGTCATCAGAAGTTTGTTTTCCGAACAACATTAACACAAGGAATATCAAGCCAACATTAACATGCTCCTTAGCATGTATTGCCAATTTCCCTCCCACTAAAACTATCATTTCCTCATCTCGAGAAGTCCTCACCATTGTCTACAAAGCTATTGGTAGCCTCTCTCTCTAAGGGAATGTTCATTAGATTTTTGACTCCCTCCCTCCTCATTCCATCACTAATTGGGATCAATTGGCTACTCTCCTCATGGATGGGCTCAAAATGAAGATAACTACCAAAAAGAACTGGAACCAATAGGAGGTGCCAGCACCAATGCCTCCTCGACAAGAGCCCACTGCTCCCCGCAAGGAGATCACTCTGGTGCAAAACATAAACAAGAAAAAGGTAGATGTCCAATCAAACCCATCCTTGGGAGAACCTAAACCCATTACTCACATCCCCTCCGAGGAAGCATTTCAATTTCGATCGAGCGCCTTTACTGCTCAAGAAAAAATGAGCCAACCAACCAATCCAAAAGGAGCGACAAATGCTGAAAGTTGATGGTCCAAGGAGCAAAACCTTCACATGTCCAGCAACGACATGAGGGACCCAAGTCTCCAAGTGTATGAGCTACCCATGCCAAATCTAGATGCAATATTTTGCATGAGCCTATGGACTCATTCTCTGATGTGGCCAAACAACAAAGGGCCTTGGGAAAAAGCAAGTCACATATTCAAGAAGATGAACACAAAGAAAAGGTAGAAGTTTGGATCACTTTGGTCCAAACATTGCAAATTCTGATGAAGGAACGACACATGACAAATCAATCTTAAATGGCTCATCACTTTCTGATCACCAAGATCCCATAAGGGAGAGGTGAGAGCATACAATGATGAATATGGTCCTAGAAGGGGCTCTGGATACCAGATGTTAAGAACCCGGATGTAATTGGACAACAATACTAGAATATGCAAGCAATAGAGAGGACAATATGCAAGTAATAGAGAAAACAGAATTCTATTGAATCATAAAAAAACTTACAATATCGTGGGTCACTTTGAGAGGACTCCCTTCTTTAAATGCAAAGCTTTGATTTAATATTCAAGATTCCTCCCACTTGGGAAGGTAGTACAATATATAATCCTACTACTAACTATTAACATCAACATATGACATCATTACAAATTAGGAGGATGTTAGGATAAAGGTTCTAACAGATACATGTATAGCAGCCAAGTTGTAATATCAATGTGTGGTTATAAGATAATACAATTGAGGTCTATATCAATCCCACAACAAATTTTAAAAAATAATTAATGCTATAATACAATAAATACTTAATATTAAACACTACAAAAATTTTGTAAATAATTTACTAATAATATTAAAAATAAATGAAGATTTTAAAAAAATACAAATCTTCCTAGGGTACTCCTCACAATGAGTTTTAGGGCAATTTGTTGGCCCAAGTACTTCCCCTAGTTCAGCGGTCGGGACTTACACCCGATCCTGCAAAAGGTTATTAGCCTAATGCAGACGCTTATTAAGCACCGAAAGGATCCTACAAAAAAAATAAGAGGATTTTTTTTATTTTATTTTTTATTCCCTAAAGCAAAAATAACCTTAAATGATTCACCACTTTTTCATCACCAAAATATTTTTAAAATTGAACATAATAAACATCCTTGTAAGATTCCATCCTTTGACAAAAATATGTATGAAAGATATTTAATGGTAAAAGAAAATCATTTAAACAGTTAACTTTAGTTTAGTATTGTTTATTTATGGTTTTACTAACGAGAACAAAACATTTTGAGAGAATTTAAATGGTAAACAAGTCATTCATATTGCATCTTTTAAATTAAGATTTTAAAATTTTAAATAGTCTGCTATACTATATATACTAGATGACCATATCCTTCTATATATAAATTTTTAAACTCACATAATATTTGCTTTTAAAAATAAAGACTTTAAAACTGTGAATAAAGTTTTGATTCAAATCTTTAAAAAATAGATTATACAATAAAAATAACTATATATTAAATAAATTGTATTACTCTAATCTATATTACATAACTTATCACTCATAAATTAAACTATATTACTCTAATCTATCTTAGATAACTTATCACTCATAAATGTTAAAATAAAGTTTTTACTAAGTGTTTGCCAACTTGAGGTTGGTGGGATGTGGTATAGTGATAACTTTTCAGATTTGAAACCTCGCCAACAGAATAAAATGATGAAGACGTTGCCAATTCTCTGTATAAAAAATATATATATAAAACTATTTACCTTTTTTTAAAAGTATGATGCAAACATTTTCATCCAACAAAAGCAATTTTACAAACAATGACTAGCAATGTTCATTACATGGTAATGTCATGGGTAGACCATTTTAATGGTAATGTCATGGGTAGACCATTTTACTACATGGAATCATTCATGAGAAGCCATGCGTGAGTACTACTTCCCTGATTCTTTCTAAAAATGTTATAATACCATAAATGGCTCTTAAAGCTTTCACAAATGCTAATCACTTTTCTAAATCCAATGGAAACACATTGTTGATGAACCAACCTCCAACGAATGCAAATATTTCTATAATTTGAAGGTTGTCTTGACTTTACCTGACTTCACCTATGTGTGGTCCATGTCATGAGACTTTAGTCTACCCATAAACAATCCTTTAAAATTATTAATTAAATTTAATCCACCAGGGTGTCTTTTGGGGTGATTAGAAGGCAAATAAATTATTCCAGTAAATAGACAACGTTCTAATCTAAGAGATTTGAGGTTAATATCGTTAATTAGTTTCACATAATTGCTC
This sequence comes from Wollemia nobilis, assembly GCA_028583015.1. Lineage (NCBI taxonomy): Eukaryota > Viridiplantae > Streptophyta > Pinopsida > Araucariales > Araucariaceae > Wollemia > Wollemia nobilis. The sequence goes on along the minus strand of JAQPPZ010005171.1, from coordinate 7,985 downwards.
CCCAGTTCACTAAAGACAGCTCAATATAATTCACATGTACAATTTAGCGTACACCAACATCATTACGATCCCGACCTTCAAGAGTCCAAATGGTTAAACCTGGACAATGTCAGTAAATAGTACTGGTAGGTACAAAGATAGTACTGGTGTTTATTTATAATCCACAAGATAACATGCTTTTGGTCTCAAGTGGGTTATTGGATAGGGTAAGGCTACGTATTAAAGTATACGTAAGTTTAGATACTTTAATATTTTTTAATAAATATTGTCTTATATAGGGTATATATATAGTTTAATTTAAATCCACTAAGCCAATTCAAGAAAGCCAGGTATGGTTTTGTGGAATAAATTTCAACGGGCACACATGCACGTGTGGACCTCTCTAAAGTAAGCACCGTGGACTATACTTCGATTGTTGCACATTTTCGATATAATGTATTAATGATATTAAACTGGAGGAGCATAGACACCAGTCTTACGAAGGAATCACCCCAATCCTGAGAAGAGTAAAAGCCCAATAATTTGATCTTTGCATATCTGTCTACATGATTGAGTTATGACAGAGTTTCAGCATGCATAAGGCCTAGGATGAACAAGAAGATCGCCCAGTTCTAGAATTCTAGTAACTATTGATCTTGCAGAGACAGGATTTATTCGCTCAACCAAATTAACTATCAAGAGAAAAGTGCCTTTGAAACCATGTGATCTCAAATGTCACATGTTAACTACGAGGGACCCATGAGGGAGATGAAGGCATGTAAAAGTTAAACCATATAAACCAAAAATAAGGATGAAGTAAACTATAGCTTACATTTTAGGTCTGAACCTAGCCAGTAGATGAAAATGACATTTGAAACTCTCCTGGGCAGACAAGGGAACTTTTAACCGATATAATGCAAGAGGAATCGTTCACTTGGAAACTTTACATCTCGTTTCAAATTTTTATAAATTATTGGGTTTCGATACATTGATAAAGTTGATGGATTTTATTGAAGTAATTTTTAAAAAAGTTTAAGGTTTATAGACATTGTCCAGGTTAGCCTTTCATATTTGTTCAGGTTAATCATCAAGCTTATAGCCAGTATTGATAGGTACAAAGATATTTGTTTGTAGATAGAAAAGTTTCTAGTCTGTTTTTGGACAATAATTATGACCTTGTATTTTGAGTTTTCATGCTTTCAATATAATTCTCGTAATTTTTATGGGATTTCATGGGTGGAGTTTCTATCAGAACAGAATTTGTATGTTTTTGGGTTTGGTTTCTCATCAAAGAGACCTAAGTTAAAACCAGGGGTATGTCTTAAAATTCTCATCAAGAAAACCAAAATTCAAACTAAGGATGATGACTATTAAATAACCCCGTTGAAAAAATAACTTTTCATAATTATTTTTGTGTGTTGTCACATCCCATGAAACATTCTATCCCTATCACTAAAGGCTTTATTCAAGGCAGAATTATTATTTTTTTTTTACTATGAAACTCATTTACATGAGGATCAAAATTATAACCGTCCATAAAAGCCAAGCCCATGTGACCAGAAAACCAGTAAAGTAACTTTTCACACATGAAGTTCAACATTGAAAAATAACAAATTCAAAAAAAAAAAAATACCTTACTTTATTTATAGCTCGACACAAGTGAAATCCCATTTATAGCTCGACACAAGTGAAATCCCACCGAACCGCTCAAGCATACCACATGCAGCTTCCAGTAAACGTCCTGCACATCCACACCAATCAAAGCATTCATTAGACATGTTTTGAGGAATATAATGAACCAAAAAGATAGCCAACAAACTCACCTTAACATTAAAAAAAAATATGCAGCCAGAGAGCTCAATGACCATATTTTGTAGCCAAGATGCAAGAGGCTTACAATTTCTACAATACAACAGTAAATATCCAAACCCTAAATAAAATTATGACTACAAGAGGCTTCTGGGATAAGATTATGACTTGATTTGTCTATAAATTCTTCATATGGATATTTAAACCCTCTTCATTGGCCTCCAACAAGTCAGGGTCAATAAAATTCAAATTGTTTTACTATACCTGAAAGTAAAGTAGACAAGTTTCTTTATTATTTGATATTGCATGACCCACTGAGATGAGTTCCTCCAACGTCAAATAAAGTCAGGAAATGTCTTTCAGGATTTTCTAACCCTTCTTGCGACATCATTAAGGCAGACATGAAGTAGTTCTTGCATCGCAGGTATCATGCTGAGCTTGGAAATTCATAATGTTGAAAATGTTTTTAAGCAAATTCCATTCATAAAGTGATTCATTCTTTTATTGTTTGCATGGGTGTGATTCTCTGAGAGTTGTATTTGATTGAAAAAACATTTAAATTTTCTTTTACCCACTCTCACCTTGATTAATACAAATTAAAAAATGTTCAAATGCAATTATCAAAGCTTCCGTACTGAACATTACCTATTCTGATTGTATTGGCTTCACCAGAATCCAACTGTTTTTTATTAGTAACGGATTCTTAGTTTCTATGTAAAAGTTGACATCCTTCTCTCCTCTTATCTTATTGTAAATCCTTAATAATTTTCTGAAGTTTCTGAGTTATGTAATTGATCTTTATACAAATAAAAATATTGTCTGTGGCTTAGATGTTTCATACATTTTCATTGCTAAAATTACCCTTTAAAAATGTTGCAAATATCCATAATATTTTCAGTGATGTTAGGCATTTTATCTGCTTCTGTGATTGCAGACAATCTTTTTGCCTGTGGTTGGGCTTGTAGATCCAGATAAACTCAAACCTGGGGATCTAGTGGGAGTGAATAAAGATAGCTATTTAATACTCGACACATTACCATCAAAATATGATTCTCAAGTAAAGGCTATGGAAGTAGACGAAAAGCCTACAGAGGATTACAATGACATAGGGGGCCTTGAAAAGCAGGTAACAAGCAACCTGCTTCTGCACTGAAAGGAATGTACTATATTTTCTTGTTTTCTATTCTGTAATTCCAAATTGCAAGCAACACATCTACTTTTTATTTGAACTTTATCTTCATCTAATCTCCGTGATGCAGTCAATGCCAAGGTTAGGCTTTATATGTCAGAATTATTTTCTTGGGCAGTATTTGAACTTTTAGACTATTTGTTTTGAGGATTGCCTTTTGACATTTGTTTACCTACATATTTGACAAGTCTAATAAAATTTTGTGTGAAAGGTCAAATATAGATTTAGGCCTGGAGATTCCCATGGTGCATGCCATGATCTATCTTAACTAAATAAGGATTGAAAATGCACAATTTATCCTTTTTTTAATCTTTTCTCTATCTGCCTTGAAAGAATTCCTTTGTGGGGCAATAAATTGCATATAATTGATAGTGATTTTTTTTGGCTCTTTTTCACTCTCCAATGGAAGTAATATTCCTCATTTTAGGAGGGAGGTATATATCTAATCCATTTGAGACACTTTGTACCCCATAATTGTAAAATGCATTCTATTTTGGGTTATGTTTACATATGTGTAATATATTATGTCTGCTAATTGGGAAAGCTAATAAGTTGGTACCTTTCTACAGATTACTGAGTTGGTCGAAGCTATTGTCTTACCTATGACTCATCAGGAGAGGTTTCAGAAACTTGGTATCCGTCCACCAAAAGGGGTCCTCCTTTATGCCCCCCTGGTACTGGGAAGACACTGATGGTTCGTGCATGTGCTGCACAAACAAATACAACGTTTCTGAAACTTGCAAGTCCTCAACTTGTTCAGGTAGTAAATTCTAATGTTTCTGAGTAAATGGCTTTTAGCTTGCAGGTCCTCAACTGGTTTAGGTAGTAAATTCTGATATTTCTGACTAAATAGCTTTTACCTGCAATTGAAGTATAATAATAGCAATCTTCAACTTTCAATGTGTAAGGATAGTGGGTCTTTTCACATCAGTAACCTCGGTTTTTTGCGTTCTTTATTCTATTTGGGATATTTTATAATTTTAGAACTGTGAAGTGGGAAAATATCCATTTCTTTGCCCTATTGACACATTTTGATAGTGGGTCTTTTCACATTAGTAACTTTGATTTCTTGCACTCTGTATTCTATTTGAAATATTTTAGAACTGTGAAGTGGGCAAATATTCATTTAGTTGCCCTATTGATATAGTTAATGATCTGTTTATATTCTGACAAGTTATGCCTGAATTTGAATTGTTTTTTCCTGGGCTAATATAAAGTGGTATAGCATATTGGAGATTTCCATACATTATCCAGGAAAAAGAATTAGTATGGTTCAGAGATTAAACAAAGATACACGAACAACAAATTTTATGGACTGGACAATAGTTACTGTTGATATCTAAGGAAAAGTTTTGTCCCTGCTCCCTTTGCCAGAAGAAAATAACTGATTTCCAAATCAGGCACAAAATTAAACCTTGTTTCAAAAGAATTGGCCTAATTAATAGATATGTTGCTATTAACATAGTAGTTAAATAACAGGACAGTTAAACAGTTTCATAGACATCAAGCGCAATGTATATATCCAAGGACCTACATTACCATGCTTTTGTTTGTATTCAATTTCAACAAGGATAAAAATAAAAAAAGTTTGCCACCAAAAGTAAGGGCTATAAAGTTCGACATTAAGTTTGATAAACAAAAATATATACACATTTTATATAATATATGTAGAAATAAATAATATAGTATATAATATATAATATTATATGATATATAGTAATATAATATATCAATCAAGGAGCAAGCATCACCTTTAAGGTTGTTTTTATATCTTTGGAGAATTTTTAAAAGTGAAGGATATTTATCAGAAAATGATCAACCAAAGAAATGCATTTAAAGAAACGTTAGTCGGAAGTGAGGATGCCGTAGTTGGAGAAGTAATATTTCGCCAATCAATACTAAAAGGAAGAAAAATTATATAACAAGCCCTATCTAGATGGCAGAAGATACATTAGAAATGTTCATCAAGGATGAGATGATGGAGCATATGATATAATGGTTTTTAAAAGCAGAAGATTAATATTCAAGTTCAACTGATATTTGGCCAGTTTTTTTTAGAGCTTCAAAAACGAATTAAATGGAAGTGGGGATTGGTTTCAAATTGTTGGAGAAGTAATATTTCGCCGATCAATACTAAAAGGAAGAAAAAATATATAACAAGCCCTATCTAGATGGCAGAAGATACATTAGAAATGTTCATCAAGGATGAGATGATGGAGCATATGATATAATGGTTTTTAAAAGCAGAAGATTAATATTCAAGTTCAACTGATATTTGGCCAGTTTTTTTTAGAGCTTCAAAAGCGAATTAAATGGAAGTGGGGATTGGTTTCAAATTATTCAATGATATTTCTTCAAAAAAAAAAAAAAGTCAGAGATCAAATAAGTGTTGGTGGCCCATGGTTTAGAGGGAAAGAGGAGTGGGAGGAGCATAAAAGATGCTATTCAAGGGTTCAAACTTTTATGAAAAATGATGCACTTATCTAAATATATATGAAAAATGATGTAGGTATTTAAATATAACAACTCAATCTATATAAAAATTAAATATGTTTATAAATTTTCAAACAATAAAAAAGAGAGGGTTGTAATTTTTAAAAAGAGAGTTGTAATTTTTAAAACAAATATACTTATTTTAAGCTTTTTATTATTTATTTTTTTATTTTTTATGTTGGTCAATTTTTATGTTGTCATTTGATTGGAGACTCAAAACCCCGGACCAGAAGCAGAAACAGAAAAAAATAACAAAACGAAGGGGAAAGCAGGAAACCATAGGTTGTGAGTCATTTATAACACGCTCTTAAAACCTAGACCGTAGTCTCACCCTGATGTGCACAGAAATATAAGCCGATAATATAATTCCACAATAAACAAAAAGCAAATAACAGCGAGAAAAACGATCAACGCACGAAATACTGAGGTTTCAATTATCATGAACACACAATCAAAACCCTAAAAACATCCTTTCGTCTTGATCTTTAGGGAACTTTAAGCCGAGAACATAATTCTACATAAATGTGATGTAATAAACAAAAAGTGAGAGAGAATACGAGATTACCTTACCTGAGAACCCGTGACTGGAAAATCCGCTAAAAGCCAGGTTGCTGAGGTCTGTGTACAGTGGATTCTCAGTCACGAGGGAGGTGATCCGTGGACTTTGTCGAAAGGTGATGGGTGATCCGTGGACTTTATCGAAATTGCATTTAGGATCTTTCAACGGGAATTGCATTTCTTAGCTGCCTTACTGACAGAGGACAGAGGCTTCTCGGCTGCCTGCCTCGGATTCAGCTCCATGAACGGACTCGCTAAAACTGTTGAGGGGCAATTTAAAAGGTCCACTGCCCAACGGCTTAAAATTTTAATAATAAATATGCTCTCGGATTTTGTGATTTTTTACTTTTCTTGTACCTTACGCATATTAAATCTCTTTCACCTTTGTTTTTCTTCTTCCTATTTAGGGCACCAACAATTACACTGCCCATATTCATCTTTCCAAACAAAAGCCTCGTGGAAAATAATTAAAGCACCTGAAAAACAAGGTCTTGTTTTACACGGGAGTTTGGTAATGTATCCATACAAACTTTGGTGCGTCATTGTTTCCGGGATAAAACTAACTTCTAAACAACATACACATATTCTATTTATTCACGTCTGTTTATCTTTTTGAAATGAGGTAGGGTTATTTCAAAGTGTATTATTTACACTTGAGATTTTATTTTAAATTTATTTTTATTTTTTATTTAGTTAGTGTGAAAAATGTTGAGATTTTTATTTTAGATATAATTTTTCTGTAACATCAATAAAAAATTAATATATTTATAAATTTAATATTTTTATTATATTATTATTTAAAAATAAAAATATTAATGACTTCTGTTTGATATATTTTCATCACCTTCTCACCTTTTGAATAATAAACTTAAAGAGATTCTTGTAGCTTTCATCGTCAATTCTATCTTTTAAAGGAACATTCAAAGCAAAGCATAGTGCTTTGTTTTTCCATATCCAATATTTTCTTTTCCATGTCCAAAATAAGATACAATACTTTGGATTGTATGGCTAGAAAGAAATAAAAGAATATTTAAAGGAAAGTAGTTTAGAAGTAATTAAAAGAAATATTTGTTTAGCCATAGAAGAGTCTAAACCAACCCTATCAACTCATTCAATCCCTAATGTAGAAGCAAAGATCCTTGATAGATGGAGTAAGTCATCAATTGGAATTATGATGTTAGGTATAGGAGAAACAAAAAGAAGGCTAAAAATATAAAGTGGAAACCACTTGGTCAAATTGAATTTTGATGGAGCATCTAAAAGAAATCTAGGACCAGGACTAGCAAGAAGAGGAATAATTAAAAATAATAGAGAGATTTTGTCTCATCATGCTTTCAATAGTGGATTTAAGATAAATAATGAAGTTGAAGCTTGGGCAATTTTGGAAGGGTTAAAAATATGCAAACAAATGAAATGGAACATAGTATGGATGGAAGGTGATTCACTCATAGTAACAAATACAATTTTGGGGAAAGCAAAGGCTTTATGGAACATATAAGAGATAATCATAGAAATTTAAGACCTTGCTATACGGTTTGAAGAAATCAGGTTTACACATACTTTAAGGGAAGGAAACAAATGTTCGTCTTTTGGATGAAATTATCGGTAATTCCCTTCTCAAGCGCATCTTCTAGCGAAGTTCATGGCGAAGGTTCAAATGGGCGAAATCACTAGCAAAATACCTTTCCACCCAATTTCTAGAGAAATGTCTCTCTTCTAGCAAAACACCCATGTCAGCAGCAAAGTGTCTTTTCACTCATTTCGATAGTGAAATACCTTTTCGCCCAATTTTCTAGCGATATCTTATTTGCCAGCGTTTCCTGGGCGAAAGCACCTTTCCATGTTATGCTTTGGCAATTTTTCGTCCCACGCCATGCCTTGGCAAAATCTTAAGCGAAGTCACTTTCATGCCATGCCTTGGCACATTTCTGGGTGAACTTTGCACTATCTTGGTGAT
>JAQPPZ010005170.1:0-27303 GCA_028583015.1 Wollemia nobilis | reverse complement strand
TTTTGCTACTAAAATATGATTTTTTCTCGTATATAGTACTCTTAAGAAGTGGGATTTTTTGGTTATGGGTAAATACCTCTAGGTTCTCAAATTCTAGGAATAACTCCTTGCCACTTCTCCTGGTGTGTGCCAGCATGTTCTGCTCCTCCTTTCTTGATTTTTGGTTTCTAGGTTCGTCCAGACAGAGTCTCCAGCACGTTGGTGCAGAAAGAACAGATTGTGTAATCAATATTGTTTGATTCTTTTAACTCTCTGCCTCACAAGGGATAGCTCTTTGAAGAAAATTCAAAAAAATCAAGAAACGTAAAAACACTCCAAAATTCAATTGAAGACTACAAGTAAAATAAAATAAAGAATGTAAGAAATTATAAAAACCAAGATGCGGGTTCTTTATTCTAACATGGTTGCTCGTTGATTAATATATGTCGTTTGAAAGAAATATTTTAGTAGAAAAATCATCTAATTAATAAGTCCTCCCCGACAACGGCACCAAAAAACTGTTGGAACTATTTCTTGCATCCATAGGATTCGATTGTCATGCTACAAGAAATTGTTTGAAACCAACGAGCTATTACAGGCTTTGGTCAACCTACCTCTCTCTTTATTCTGATTAAAACAGATATTGCTAAAGAAAAACTACATAATGGGTATGGAAATCCCAGTGGTAATTTATGATAATACATGGATTATACGCTCCAGATTAAAATTACACTAGATATATTAAAGTGACCAAGCAATGACAATAACCATTAAAATGCCTTATGTAGACCAGTGCCTATCCAATTAGGCTGTTATAGCAATTTAACAACATAATTATCATGAACAAAAAGAAAGGAGAAGAGGGAAATTAGTGCTATTAGAATTATTTGAATATCGCAATAAACCTAAAAGTTAATCAACAAAAGAAATGCTCACAACACATTCAAATAATGTAATCTTCTATAAGGTAACCCATAAAGCTGAAGATAAAATTAACAGAATAGCACCCTAGAATTGTATTAATATTTCAAATATCATTACATGCAGAGTTGGCAGAGTGCCATTAAACTTTGTTATAGTTTAATACAATGAGGAAATCTTGTTCAAATAATATAACAAGATTCCTTCAAATCCTCCTGTTCCAATCTGGCAACAAGAAAAATCTTTGAGTTTCTAGCTCAAAAAAACTAGAAATATTCTCAGCTTCCTAAGCACAACATTGTTAAAACCTGCACAACAAAAGGGAAGAATGAGGGATGACAAGGAGAAAATACATAAAGGAAATACAACAACACAACTAGTAGGGCACTCAAGTATACCTCTTAGCAAAAATGCTATCTCTAAATGCTCGATGCATATTCTGGTCCCAGATGCTTCTTTTTAGAAGCCTTTGGTTCTTGAATCTATTATTCTTAGTTTCATCCTAGCCCCACACTTGTCATCACCTGATTTATTTTCAAAAATGGGTATATTTGGCTCCCATAATTTTCCTTTGTTCATATTATATACCTTTCTCTGGACCCTTTTTGTTCTAATTAGTTCAACCGGTGATACTAGTACACTAGGGACTTCCCTCATCTACCTTTTTGTCCTTGGTTCCTTCTTTAAATTTTTCTTGTTGAACATCTGATTGACTTTCTATTTTGGAATTCTCTCCTCTATGTTCAACTTGTCCTTCATCTCTACAAATTTCCAGTTGCAGGCTACAAATTTTAATCTCTTTTTCCTTTTTTCCGATCATCTTCCGGGCATCAATGTTAAAAGACACATCAAACCTTAACATGTTCATCTCCTGCAGAATCCTATTTTTTTGTATACTAATGTAATTTTTGCTTTTTTCATAATGGGTGATCAACATTTCCATAGTGTTTACTAGGAAATTAGTTTGTTTGGTCATCTCCGGCTCATCATCACACTCACAATCAAAATCTTCTATTTTATTTTTAAGGAGATCTTTTATACTAGTAGTTTCTAGAAATTCTTCTAGTGATAGCCCTACATCTACCAATTTCTCTGTGATGTCATCTAACAGACTAAACATTTCTACTACATTGTTGTACCACTTTCCCATGTTGGATGTAAACATAGCTACCTTCATGAACTCGATATTGCACTTGACCTTAGTCCCATCATTCAATAGTATTTCTTGATTTTGCATCTTTTCGAAATGTTCTAACATTGAGTCAAGAGTAGGGTGAATGATCTCGAAGTCTTCTTCTTTCTGACTGATTAAACTTTCCAACTCTTGAGTAGTAACTCGATTCACCTTAATCTGCTTAAACATTTTAGTGATCCCCTCAGTTCTATCTCGAATATTTTTTGACATCTCTCTTTTTGTTGCATTCAAATAGAATGTGTAATTGAGGATTTTCACCACCTTAGGGGGTCGAGTTACTGTAGTGTCCTTCTATGCCAACTCTTCCTTGTAGTTTATTTATTAAGGTCTGCATATCTGCTTTTTCTTTATCACTAGTTTCTAGTTGGTTTCTCAATTCGATGTTGCTTTGATGTAGTTGATCTAGAGTTTGTGCTTGTACTACTTTGGATACTTTGACCATATCACCTTCTTTTCCAAGCATTAACATTCCTCCAATTCTCTCATTGACTTTAAGAACAATAAGTTCCTATAAGGCAGGCAGGTGCACCTCTACCATCTCTAATTTATGAGTTTCTATTGCCACCCTAGCTACAAAATCATCTCCCATGCCTCCCATTCCTGCTACCATTTGTAGCTCATGCTCCTGGGCATCACTGAAAACTGTCTATTCTTTAGATATTTCTAACACCACATTTATGGAGGGCAATGATAGCCGAGGTCTCTTTACTTCTAGAGCAGATACAACTATTTGATTCTTGACCTCAAGATCTCTAAAGATGCCTCCAAATCCCCCTACTATTTTCATATTCATCTGTATTACTAATGGTATTTCTATTTCTCTATATTTCATTTTTAAAGAGTTAGGAATAGCTCTTGGGGCTAACTTCATCACATTGGTTACCGTTAACAACTAGCTAAAGATAGTAATTATAGCTTACTGGGGAGAAGTCGGCTTCTAAACCGATGCAACAACTATCTCTTTTCCTTTCACTGCACTCAAGCTTTCAAAGAAGTTTTGGAAAGTGCTAGTTGTTGTCTCCAGTTTGAGGGGGGTATTATCAGGGGTTTTGACTTGTTATTCTACAATATCTGCAGGGTTCACAGTAACTTCCATTTGATCAATGCCCTGATCCTCTATCAACTCTAATAAAGAGTCCCCTCGATTTCCTGGGTGGCTTATGGTAAGAGGGGGGCAGCAGATTCCACTAAAACTCCTCTAAGAACAAACAATTCTTGTAGGTACTTGTAGGCTTTCCGTATTTGCCAATTGCCCATTTTTTCAAAGGGGTACTTTTCCCATACAGTCTATATATATTTTCCTTTTTCTATAGAGTCTAATAACTCTTCTTTGTAAGCATCACTTCTATGCTTGATCCAGGTGTATTCTCGATTTTTCATTGACCTTAAGTAAAGTTGGATTCCCACAAACATGTAATTTCCAAATCTGCAAGGAACACTAAGCCATGGAACTCTATCGTGCTTCTTAACTAATCTCATTTTAGCCTCTTCGGCCACTTGTATACACTGTTCTAGGGTGGCGAGAGATAAGGGAAAATACATAGGCAATATTATTGGGGGAATCTTAGCTCCATAAAGCCGAATGTATGTGAACCCTTTAGAGAATAAATAATCCCCTATGTCTTTTTCCTTTATAAAAGTTCTCACTCCATGTCCTAGTCTCTCAGGCAGGAAACCAGTTAAAATCCAATGAAATTCAACCATGAAAACATCACAAAACCAACCCATGTGAGTACGACCTTCATGTATCCTCCAAAAATTGGTCTGGACGTAAGGACTCTCAATAGCCCCAACCCTCTTTCAACTTTCATCTCCCAATTGACTTGCCAATAGGTGTATGAGGATAGAGTAGTTAGAAAAGACAAGCATCTCCTGTCTTTATTTCAGAATAGCTTCTTTTAAATCTTTCATTTGTGAGTGCATCAGATCACTCAATTCTCATTCCCAAGCATAGACTAGGGTGCCTATTGCCCAGTTACATTGTTCTACTAAATGTAACACTTTCCTACCTACTACAATGAGGTCTTGCACTCCTAAAATAATGTTAGCCATATCACAAAAGTCCCAAACACATGGTTTGAATGCAGTTTTTATGATAGGAAACTTATCAACTATTTTCTTATGTTCTTCAAAAAATGATCTAAAAATATCTAACTTTGTCAACATTTGGGATTGCCTTTCAATTACCTATTTTACCAATAGAGTGTTGGTAGACACTAGCTTGAAAACTTGCTCGATGTGTTTAGCCGCTATACTGAACACTGGTCGGTATTTATTATCTCGAAACCAGGGTATTCTTGTCGTACGCTACAACTAACCAGGCTAACAAGTCGAAGGAGTAGTAAACATTTGGACATATCAATTTTCCCAGATTACTGGTCCACCTAGTACATCTTGGAAAATCCTTGTTGTAGTCTCCTCGCTTTGTGGAATAGGTCTGCTAGCATCCAAGGGGCTCTATCGTCATTTTCCATCGTACGAGCAAAACATTAGATGTAGGTATTTTCTATCTCATACTGTTGTACAGGAGTGAGCTTTTTACTGGGCCCACTTTTTTGGGTGAAATCATACATCTTACTCCCGAGCATAGTTGGTCTAGAGAGCTCAGCATAAGGCAACTGGTCTGTGATAATTTTTACTGCCTTCACTATGTCTTCAGGCATGAAATCAGTTCCCCAAGCCTCCATCTTGTTTTTGGTCACTATGTTAGCTTTCTAAAATGAAACTCTCATCTCTGCTCACTTTCTATTCTTTTGAACCAGTCCTTTGCTCAAGATTACCAGGGTGGTAAGGTTGTTTGATATGGTGATCTTCCTTTTCAAGTTTACCAATAGAGATCTACCGAAGCATCACTTTATAATGTCAAACAGTTAAGATAGGTGGCTTTTTCTCGTTCTGGACATCCGTAGGGACTTTGATATGTGTAATTGAAATTATTTATTGCTTCCCTATTGGTCATCGAACTGGATGTCCTTTCGACATGGAAATACAAACGTGGTGAGGGTGGCTTTTTGTGATAAAGTGTTCCGCTCTGTTGGTCTTGAAAGAAATTCGACTTTGAAAATAGTTACACTGTTAATCAAGGTGGTAATTATTTTGGGGATCTGTCATCATATTTGGTTACCAAAATATGTGCCCATTGGATCCATCAACCAATAAATATTGTTGGATGGGATTCACATCATACACCTATGTTCGATACCTCCTTACTTGTAAAAATGTTAGCTCTATGATATGGAAGATATATCAATGGTGGTTATGCACACTATAGAGGATATTCTAACTGTGAAGACAAAAACACAACACTTAAACAAATAATAAAGAAATAAAATGACCCAAATAAACATAAGATTGCATAAAATAGATAGATTTATTCAATATGCAAGGGGAGCCAATAAACTTCTTTTGATATAATATGTACTCAGTGAGTATTTGATACAAATATTTACAAAATGCTAGGGTTCTCTGAAACCCTATCTACAATAATGAAGTGTCTTCAAATAGTGTCCTTGCTTCCAATAGAATGAGTGGGCTTCACGTATCCGATGTTGGACCACTCTAGCTTCAACAGTCGTTCAACAATATGTATAATCTGCAGATCTGCATACACAAAAATAGAGAAAGGTATTAATAACACCTATCTGTGAGACCCTCAGACATCAGTAAATCCTAACTAAAAATGGATCAAATGGCATGTGAAATCTACAAATCATGTAACAGAATAGAACCGATAAAGATATACCTTGCTTATGATGATGCCTCGTTTTGTTGTTGTAGTTTTGACAACAGATAACGTGATGCAGCAGGCTCTAATTCACATTTTTGTGGTTGTAGCAGGCTCGAACATGCACTTGGCAGGCTCTAGTGTGAGCTTCACAAGATTTGGAGTGAGCCTACAATGCAGCAAGCGCAGGCCTGCGCTTGGCAAGCTTTATAGTGAGCTTCGCAAGCTTGGGGGAGCACCTGCGGTGAGGATAAAATTTGCAGAAGCATATCTGGGGGATGCGATGAATGCAAGGGATGGGCGAAAGTTACAGTGATGGCAATGGAGGATGGCAATGTGGAAAGGATGGATATGGGGGATGGTTGGAATAGCAGAAGTCCTAATGAATAGCTAGGGTTTTGGATTTTCAGGGTTGTATCTCTTTCTTCTTCACTAGGGCTTCGCCAATAATATCCTCAAGATGCAAATTCTAATAGCAGGGCTCCAAGGTTTGAGCATTTGTAAATGCCCTTATTTATAATCTAACCTAGGGTTTTCTTAGGGTTTTAGCCTTACACTTTTGATCGTGTGTCTAAGATTAAATTAGATCTTAAGGTTGAGATTACTTTTTAGATGTGGCATGGATTAATGAAGATGGAGGGTGGGGATTAGATTGGATCGGATGGCTGTGGTTAATTGAGTTTATAAATATATTATAATTTAATATAAAATATTATATTAAATATAAAATAATATTAAAATAATCTCAATTGGGTTAGGAAATGATGGGAAAGGACTAAAGTGGGCCTTTTGAAGGCAGGAAAGGTGGAATTGGGCAAAATAATTGGTGGGAAAGGTGTATGGTGGACAAATGGGTGGTGTAATGGTTAGGATGAAGGATTAGTGGCTATAATTTAGTGTCTATAGATGCCCCTTTTCATGCCATGTTGCATGAAACACAATATGGTACAAAAATACGAGACACTTATCTGGGCTATGGGCACAGAAGCAGCTTCTCTCTGTCGTTGGATTTGAGCACGAATATTGAAGAGAATTTTAGAATTTTGTAGCTTACCCCCTCAATTTGCGAATGAGTTATGAATGTATCTCACAAGCCAATTGAAAATATTTTTTGTGCTAATAATGCATGATGTGGTGAACTTGTGCTAGTGATAAATGAATGGTGTGAAATGGAATATGATTGTGAACGATATGAATGATGTAAAATGTGATATCATTTATGCCCCAACAGTGGGAAAGGGGTTGGTGTATAATACCATGTGATTGTGGATGATATGAATGATGTAAAATGTGATACCGTTTATGCCCCAACGGTGGGAAAGGGGTTGGTGTATAATACCATGTGATTGTGGACGATATGAATAATGTAAAATGTGATACCATTTATACCCCAACGGTGGGAAAGGGGTTGGTGTATAATACCATGTGATTGTGGACGATATGAATGATGTAAAATGTGATACCGTTTATGCCCCAACGGTGGGAAAGGGGTTGGTGTATAATACCATGTGATTATGGACGATATGAATGATGTAAAATGTGATACCGTTTATGCCCCAATGGTGGGAATGGGGTTGGTGTATAATACCATGTGATTTTAAGAAATCATAATCAAATTGTGGTTGCCCCAAACTTTGGGATGATTTGATGTTGTTGAATAAGATGTCATAATGGCGTCATTGAGTATGCAAATTATGAAGATGTATTATGACTAAGTCAACGTAGGGGTGGGGTAGTGATTGTTCAAATTTCTTCGCCAATTCTATAATGGAACCAATCAACCTACCGATACATCCCTTATGGTGTTGTCAAATGAGTGTTTGTGATTTTGATTATCTGTGTTTTCGTGCCCCACATAAAAGGGGCATCAATGACCGCCTTTGAGCAAATTGTTCTTGGCAAAGTTGTACTCAAAACGTGAGGTGCCAAATGTGATTGTGATCTTTGATGATGTGATAATGGATGATGATCATTGTCAAATGTCCTTATTGTAGATTATTCATCTTACCGAATTGCATGGATGACCATCGCTGCAATCACCAAGTTTATAGAATAACCTACTAGATACGAGGTTCTTTTAACTCTTATTTTTGCATAATTGTATTTGTTAATGAAGAATATAATGCAGAATGATCAGATGTGAGTTTTATAAAAATTTGGATTTTTTTGCTGTGTTTTGTGCCTCAATTAGCGTATTTTGAAGATTTGGTTTATTCTTGAAAATTATGCTTGTAAAACGAATTTTTTTTTTTTACAAAACCTGATTTTAGGATGTACATGATGTGTGGATGAAATTTGGAGGTGGTAAGCTACCATTTTCATTGATTTTGTCTTCGTGCCATTTTATTCCAAGCGCACGGCTACGCCTGTGGTGTCCCGCTAGTGCACTTGGGTGCATCTGCAAGCACCCAGGTGACCTTGCAAATTCGTAGGTGCAGACTTGCACCTGAATGCACTAGGAAAAGCTATAAATAGCTTTCTAAGTGAATCATGAGGCTCACTTGTGCGTTTTGGACTTTGAGAAGCTGTGTCTGAGGAGTGGAGTGGAGTGTGTGAGCTTAGTGAGGCTAGTGAGAATTTGTGCGGAAGCTATGGCAGCGGAGGGATCGAATGCTGCTGGTGGAGTTGAGGCACCATTTTCCCTAGTAATTTTTAAAAACTCTTTATCTCTTGTGCATTTTTTTGTTATTTTTTTTTGTAATAGTATTAATGGAATTTTTTTTGTTGCTGCAGTTGAGGGACATAGAGCCTCGATATCGGTTTTCTCCTCTCGTTCCTAGGATGAGGAAGAAGTTGATGGTTGATGATTGGGCGTTGTTGAGTAGGGTAGGCCTAGAGGGTGTGGCCAGGCTTGATGTGGTGAGGGCCAATGAGAGATATATCTCATCACTAATAGAGAGATGGGATCCTGATAGGGGGACTTTCCATCTGCCGACTGGGGAGGCTACTATCACGCTTGAGGATGTATACCGCATTCTCAAGGTACCAGTAGAATGGGTGAGGGTGGTAGTTGGTCATGATAAGAAGGTGGAGATGGAGCGGATGTTTGGGGACAGATGGCGGGAAGCCCGGATGGGAGATGGGGGTATATGCTATTTGAGCATGTACAAGGCGAAGGAGTTGGATGCACTCCCAGCCTTGATCATGTTCGTATTAACAAATATAGTGTTACCTAATAGCACTAGTTGTGGGTTCCCTTGGAACCTATTGGGATTGGTGAGTGATCTCCTAACATATCCTTAGGAGTATGCATGGGCGCCTACCTTGTTGGCGCAGTTATATTGGGAGCTATATGAGGTGATTTGGAGGGAGAGGAAGGGGATTGGATGCAGCTTCCTCCTACATTGTTGGGCTTGAGAGCATTTTGCTATGTCTCGGCTCGAGGGGTTGTCGTGTCTGACATGGCAGATGAGGGAGCCTTATGCTAGGCGATGGGCAGTGGCGAAGGAGGTGCAGTCAAGTCGAGAGGTGCATACCAACCAGTGGTATTGGGATATGTGGTCGAGGTTGACTCGGGTGGACGTAACCTGGAGGTCGTGGCGTGGAGCCCAATGGGATGGTGATGGTGAGCAGCTACATCGAGTGAGGCAACCTCGGTGGTTGGTTGGTGGAGGGATGAAGAGGTGGAGTACTTCTAGTACTCATGGGTGTTGAGGCAATTCGGCTTGCCTTAGAGTGTACCAAATGAGCCGATGTTGTATAGGTGCTGAAGAGATGAGGGGATGTTACCATGTGTAGAGCCATGGCAAGTGGTGATTAAGGATGACGAGGAGATGGAGGTCCCCGACGTAGATGATGTCGAGGTGACTCTAGAGTATGTGGAGTGGTTTGGTGCCCAACCAGTATGGGTACCAAATATTGTGGGTGATGAGGCGACAGTTGTGGGGTCAGGGGCGACTCCGAAGAGGACGAGGGCTCAACGATCAGCAGGTCGAAGGCAGTCAAGGGGATAGGCTCAGTAGACGCTGGATATGGGGTTGGATGAGGAGGAGAGGGAGGATGACGAGGGGATGGGTGAGATCTCTGAGGTGGCTAGGTTGCAAGTAGAGTTGAAGCAGCTTCACGAGGAGCGCGATGTTATGCTCGATACTCATAGGGAGTCACAGGCTACTATAGCTCGGTTGGAGGCGGAGCGAGCAGCAGTTGTGGCTAGTGATCAGGTTACGGTCACACGGCTTCAAGTAGAGATGTTGGCAAAGGAGCATCGACATCAAATGGACTTACGATGTTTGCAAGCTAGTGAGGCATATGCACATTCCTTGGAGGATGTGTGTATGCAAAACCATATTACATTACCAGATCCTCCTTCTTCTTCTATGGCTGAGCCATATAGGCATACTAAGTTTAGGCATAGTACTAGGCCAAGGACTCCTACTAGGTCTCAGGAGTCCTCTCATGGACATTAGCATAGTGCTTAGATGCACTATTTTGTATACAAGCCTTGGTGCTCCCTTGTAGCCTTTTTGGCATGCATTGTATATGCGATATATATATATATATATATATATATATATATATATAATTGGCCTTTTATATATTTGTGTCATCTTTTGTGTGAATGCTTTTATGTTTTATGCAATTTGTGTTGAATGTTTTATGTATGCTTAATGTAGGCTAATCATGATGTGTATGCATAATGCTTATATGGATGATTAATGCAAGCTAAATGACATGTGTTATGGATGATTAATGCATGTAAATGAATCTGAACTATATTAAAGGAATGCATAGTGTTTGAATGATCTTTCTATAGTTCAGAAATATTATTGGCCGTTTTTGTTGTCCATTGTTTGGCAATCGAGGGTACCTAATTTGTTGGCGTTTTTTACAACTTGACTTTTAATGAAGACATGGATGTTGATATGGAAGAAGATATGGATGTTGATATGGAAGACTGATATGGAGGAAGATATGGATGTTGATATGGAAGAAGATATGGATGTTGATATGGAGGAAGATATGGATGTTGATATGGAAGAAGATATGAATGTTGATATGGAAGATTGAAATATTTTCAAAGACTCAAACATACTAGTGTTATCAACCAAACTCAATAAGTTGTCGAACTTTCTTTAGGACCAAATGTGTGTGTGAGTGAGGTTCAATTACCAAGTCTTGAGTATTACAATGACCCTATCCAATCAAGCACCAATGTGTATGCATATGAAGTTCATTAACCCATTATGAGTAGATTTAGGCATGATCTATTATGGAGATGACCTAGAGGCTAGCCTGTCCTTATGTACGATCAGAGGTATCTCTTTTTGGAAGAGAGACATGTCGCCTCACATGAGCTTACTCCATTTCCAGTCAAGCATCTATAGCCCCAGTGGAGATTCACTCCATAGTCCTATGGGATTGATCTTTTAGGTCTTGGGGATGACTACTCATCCTGGTCAGGGGCGTGTAGTATGAATCCTTACGACTTTAGGGATCAAGGGTATTTGGGATCTTATTTGTTAGTTTTGTATAGAGCTTTGGGGAATCAGATTCTCAACTGAGGTGTGATGAGAATTTTGACCCTATCCTTACTACCTATGTTTTTACGTTTATGTTTGGAGTACTGTTGGTAGTGGTGAAAACCACTATTTCTGGACTATGTTGCATAATGGGAAAAGAAAGGGAACCCAAGGATGGTACTAGCCCCCCCTATCTCATAATGTTTTTAAGATGTGATGGAATGTGATTGGTTCAAGACTGTTTCATGATCGATCGGTAATGCTCAAGACTTTCTTAGTGTATCAATTGTGTTTTTGGTCCTAAAGAAAATTAGACATCCATTTGGAGGTTGCTTGCTATACTAGTAATGGTTGAGTGACTGAAAATCTAGGCTTTTGTGATTTTGGCATGCAATGTGGTTGGCATATGACTTTTGTGAGGATTGCAAAGTTTCTTTAAACTAGGTACCCCCAATTGTTATAACTTGAATTTTTGTTTATGACCATATCATCATTACTATTTCAGATCATTGAACATGGGATGGGGTGAATTGAAATGTATATGCCTAATGCAATGGAGTATTTATATGTAAATGGAAATTTTACAATGTAATGGAATATGTATGATTTTACTAATATGTGCAGGGAAAAATGCATGGATGTGCAAAATGAAAATGCATGTTAAATGCCTAAATGCAAATGGAATGTGTTATTGATTTTTTTATTTTTTTTTATTTTTTATTTTTTATTTTTTTTAAAGGCCATGTATATATACATATGAAGTGTCACTTTTAATAATAGAATACCTTTAAATGAAGAACATTAAGTGGTTTGGGTTCCTCTCTTCCCTCTAAATCAGTAAGTCTATAAGTACCATTACCCACTTTTTGAGTTATTATGTATGGACCTAACTAATTTGCTGCAAATTTGTCACGAAGGTGTGGCAAAGCATTGGTGTTTTTTTGGTTGTCTTTGAGTACCAGATTGCCTACTTGAAATTCTTGAATATGGACGTTAGCATTGTAATCACACTTGAAGTGGTCTTGATAAACTCATAAATGTTCCAATGTGTTGACTCACCTTTTGTCTAAAAGCGTGAGTTGGTCAAGTCGTGCTTGTCTAGCTGTATCGTCATCTATGAATTATTGCAAGGAAATTTTTAAGGAGGGAATCTCGAGTTCAAGAGGCATAATAGCTTCAGCTCCATAGACCAGAGAGAATGGTGTTGCTCTTGTTGGAGTTCAGATGCTTGTTCGATAAGCCCAAAGTGCCAACGGGATTTGTGTATGCCAATATTTATGATTTTCTTCAACAATTTTCTGAAGAATCCAATTAAGGACTTATTGGTAGCTTCAGCTTGTCCATTTGTTTGTGGGTAATAAGGAGTCGAGAAACTATGTTGGATATCATATTTTTCACAAAGTGCTCGAACATCCTTGTTCTTGAAAAAATTATCTTTATCCAAAATTATTTTAGAAGGAATGCCAAAACGATAGATGATATGATGGAGTATGAACTCCACAATTCGAGGTCTTTTCGTACTAGTTAGAGGTATGGCCTCAACCCACTTTGTGAAGTATTCTATGGCAGTGATGATGAATGTATATTGTCCCGAAGAGGAGGGTGAAATCTTGCAAATTAGGCATAGGTACCATTATGAAAAGGGCCAGAGACTTTGTATTAGCTGTAAAGCTTGTGATGGTATGTGATTTAAATTGGCATGTGTTTGACATTGTTTGCAATTTTTGACATATGTGCAATAATCATGTTCCATTGTGGGCCAATAATAAGCCATGCATAAAAGACGCTTTGCAATGGCCATTCCACTAAAATGACCACCATAAGTACCATCATGGGCTTCATGAATGGCCCTTGGGCCTCCTCTTGTTCGAGACAACGAAGCAGGATTCCATCATAATCACGTTTATACAACATGTCACCCAAGAGAACAAAACAGGCTACTCTTTTCTTGAAAGTGCGTTTGGCATACTGAGATATGTCCGCTGGGAGTGTTCCAAATTTTAAGAAGGCTACTATTGGGCTTGACCAAGACTCACATGATTTCGTATGGATAAAGTAAACGTCTTGCCCTCTTTTAGGTTAGCGTGCACAATGGCTGCTTTAGAGATTGTTGAGATTATTAGGGGTTGTACCTCTCCTAAGTCATTCTTTGGAATCAAGGATCCAAGAGAGACCATTGCATCTACAAATCTATTAGAGAATGAGGTAAGTTATTGATTTCATAACATTCAAATGTTGAGAGCAATCTCATTGCTACTTCATGATAAAGCTTAATAGTAGGCTCTTTGCATTGGTATTCTCCTGTTATCTATTTCACTACAAGTTGAGAATCCCCAAATATTCGAATATGCTTAATACCCATAGCTATAACTAATTGAAGACCTAAGATTAAGGCTTCATACTCTGCTGGCTTGTTTGTACATGAGAAGTCTAACTTGAATGATAAGGCCTGTGGTGTATGAAAGACAACTCTCGCACCTTGACCTTTCTTGCACTTAGATCCGATAAATAATAATGTGGTATCACAATATTCCTCGGGAATGACATTGTTGTCTACTTCAATGACTAAAAATATCGAATCATCTGGGAGCTCAATAATCAAAGGATAATCACTAGGTAGTGGAGCTTCCGCTAGTTGATCAGCGATAACTTGACCTTTAATGGATTTTTGGCTAATAAATTCGAGATCAAATTCTATGAGTAACATTATCCATTTAGCGGTATGGGTGTTGTTATAAGTGCAAGACATCATATAACAGAACGAATTTTCTCTAGCTATGACATAGGTTGTTTGACTTAGCATATAATGGCGTAGTTCTTAGTGGCTAGGAAAATTGCTAGGCATAGCTTTTCTACATAAGCGTAACTTATTTCATAACTTACCAATGTTCGACTAATGTAATAGATTGTTTTCTCTCGATTTTTTTATTTTTTTGTGCAAGCATCGTCCCTGAAGCAACCTCTGTGGCTGAGACATATAGATGAAAAGGGACCCCCAACCTAGGAGGAGTTAAGACTGGTAGAGAAGTTAGGTATCACTTGATGTCCTCAAATGCTTTTTGACATTCTTCTGTCCATATGAATGACACCCTCTTTTGTAGTAAGTGGTTAAACGGTCTACACTTATCAAAAAGTTACACAATGAAACGTTTGATTGATTGAATTTTGCCTTGCAAGCTACGCAATTCCTTGATATTAGTTGGGGGTGTCATTTCCATGATGGCCTTAACCTTGTTTGGGTCCACTTCAATGCCTATTTTGGAGACAATGAATCCTAAAAGTTTACTAGAGGTAACACCAAAGACATACTTTTTGGGATTTAACCTTGTATTCTATAAGTTGATCAAAAATCTTTTCCAAGACATCAATATGTTCTTGTCGAGTTTTAGATTTAGCCAAGAGATCATTGACATAATCTTCGATGATTTTATGCATGTAATCATGAAAAATATAAGTCATGGCTCTTTGGTAAGTAGCTCCTGCATTTTTGAGACCAAAGGGCATAACCCTAAAATAAAATGTTCCCCAAGGTGTTGTGAATGTGGTTTTGTGTTGGTCATCAAGATTTATTCGAATTTGGTTGTATCCTAAAAAATCATCCATCAGGGAAAGCATTTCGTGGCCTGCGCAGGTGTTGACAAGAGTATCAATGTTTGGAAGGGGGAAGTAATCCTTAGGACACACTTTATTTAGATCTCGAAAGTCATTACACATTTGTATCGCCCTTTTGGGCTTGCGAACGGGTACCATGTTTGACAACCACTTAGGATAGTCAATAGGAATGAGAAAATGTATGTCCAATAGCTTTTGTTTTTCCTCTTTGACTATGAGGGCCACAGTAGGATGCATTCTCCTAAGTTTTTGTTTGACCGGCTTGGCGTCATGATGCAAGGTGAGATTATGGACAACAAGGTCAGGGTCAAGGCCATGCATATCCTTATAGGACCATGAAAACACTTCTTTCTTTTTCTTGAGGAGAGCAATGAATTTCTCTTGTTCGTTGGATGTTAAAATTTTGCCAAGATTGACAACTTGGGGGTTGTCGGGATCCAAACTAAGGTTCACATCGATGGTATCTTCAATAGACATGTGTAAGCCTTCCTCAAGTTGATGTGGTGTTGGGATCTGATTTATGTTGTCTAGTATGTCATCCAACTTTTCCTACTTATCACTACCTAACTCTACCTGAAAGATCTCAAGACCTCTATTGGAAGGTGGTGTGGGTGAATGTGGTGATGAAGGAGGAATATAGCTGGCCGAAGCCCTTAGCAGTTCCTCAGATAGGATGATCTTTGAAAAGGAGGGTGGGGAGGAAATCCGGTCCAAGTCAATAAGGCTAATGTTAATTGGAATTGGCCTAGCCAGATCATATGGATTACGAAGCGGGGTGAATAAGTCAATAGGATTCATATTGACGTAGTGGAAGGAAGGGTGTCTTGGATGGATGAATGGATGGAATGATTGGAGCTGAAATGATGTAAAATGGTGTTATCCCTGTAATAGACATAGCATTAACATGAGCAACATATTTATTTCTTTTTTTTTGTTTTTGTTTTTATTTTTTATTTATTTTTGTTTTTTTTTTAAATATGTACATATGTTACATTTTTTGGCTTATGTGTGTGGCTAAAGGTGGATTACCAGGTGGTTTCGCTTGTTATTGTGGAAGAAGTAGGTAGAATATGGGATGATGGATGGGGAACATTCGGAGATAAAACTCATCCTGTTGGGTGATGGGGACAATGGGATGTGACTCCTCTTCAAAATCATCAGAAGCATTTGACATGACTTCAAATTCTTCATAACTTTCATCATCAAAATCAGATACAAGATAGGAGAAGTTGATGGGGTCATTTACTTCGTCCATACGAAGTTCTTGAAGGGCTTGTTCAAGAGAAGATGTTGAGGGTAATGGGTGGATGGGGTGATCTTCGTCATTGAGGCTAAGTTTTTTAAAGGCTTTCTCAAGAGAAGTGGTGGAAGACAATGGGGTATAGCCTAAACCGGAATGATCATGGGCACCTCTAAATGGGACCTCTAAATTATCATTCATCCCTTGCTCATGGGAACCTAGACCTTGACCTTGCCAATTGAACATGTTAAAGTAGCGGGCGAGAAAATCCTCTATGTTAGGTATATTGGTATGCCTAGGCTCTTGTGGTTCTTCGGGTGGGTTTACCCTAGTTGAGCAATCCAACCCTCCATAAACAAAGTTAATGCTATTTGGAGCTGCACTCATGTCATAAACAATGCCTATGGATAAAGAACGGTCTCGAGGACATCCAAAATATTTGGTTGTTGGAATGGCTAGGGGTGTGATGGTGACGTCTTGGACCACATATTCACCTATACCAATATTGATGTGGACTTTGAATTGGGCTGGCATGGTTGATGGTGGGGATTCAGATGGCTCTGGATTGGTTATGGGTGGTGGTGAGTTAAATATGTCATAATCCAAGAGTTTGACTTGTGAAACATCAATCGATGGAGTGGGATTGGATTGCGGTGTGGAATTAGAATATAGAGGATGGGATAATTATGAAATAAAAGAAATGGTTGTAGAAGAAGGGCTAGATGTGATGTACGATGTGCTAACAGTAGACTGAATGTGACCACATGTACAAGAAGAAAGGGATGTTTGAGGAGGTGATGTGATGGGTAGCTCCTCTAAGATGGGAGCTTTAGAAGAAGATGTAGATGGATTTGAAGAAGGCGGATTAAGAGATGATGTAGATGAATTTGATGATGGTGCTAAGAATAAATGGGTGGAAGGTAACATGGATTCATAAGGATTTGAAATGAAATTACAATACTTAAAAGGTTCAACATCCGCGAGGATGCAATGGACTTGTCCATCATGAACATATTTCAAGCATTGGTGGAGAATTGAAGGAACACATTTCATTTCCCTCATCCAAGGTCTACCAAGGAGTATATTATACGCCATGGCTCCTTCCAAGATGTGAAACATGGTGTGCAGCGTTCTGGTCCCTACTTCTATAGGTAAAACAACAGTGCCAACTGTGGTACACAAAGCATTGTTAAATGCTTTGATTTGGAAATGTGGGATGGGGGTAATTTGAGGTGGATAAGGGCAGCGGTAGTAATGATATTGATTGATGATCCGGTATCAATAAGGACTCTTTTGAATGGATTTCTATCTATTAGGGCCATTATGTGCAATGGAGGGTCTACTGATTCTGAATTCATTGATTTTACCTCAAATTCATAAAAGGTAATTGATGGTTCCATGCACGTTCTAACACTCCCTACAAAATTGTTGAAGGCATTAGAGTCTTGGGATTATAACTCAATTGACTTAAGTATTTCCATTAAAGCTTCTCTATGCCTAGGGGATTGTTGGATAAGCTCATACACAGAAAGCTTTGCTGATGCCATTTTCAAACTAGTGGTTAACCGGCTAGTTAAAGTTACCGCTAGCCTTATTGGATGAAGGATGGGTTGATTGGATGGATTGGATAGATTTATTGGAAGAGATGGATTTGGTGATGTTTGGATGGGCAGTGGGTTTGAATGTTGTTGAGCATTTTGTTGATTTTGTGTTTGCCCTCTAGTGACCACATGGACTGCTCCTACAAAGTTTTGGTATTGTTGGACATGATTTACTTGATTAGGAGGTGGTTGTTGATTGTTACCTCCTACATTATGTTGGACCTCCCCATGGTTAGGTAGAGGTGTCTGATATATACCCAAATTTTAATTTTGTGGAGCTAAGGGGTTATCCACGTTAATGGCCCCTAGGTCTATGAGGTCTTGCACTATGTTTTTGAACATATGGCAGGAATTGATAACATGCCCATTTTTCCGATGGTATGGGTAAAACATGTGCTCTCTATAATTTTTAGGCCTTTCTGTGGGATCATTGGGCCTAATTTATGGCAAGGATAATTTATTGGTCTCATACAACCTTCAAAATATGGATGAATATGATTCTGATAAAGGAGTGTATTGACGTTGGGGTTGATTGAATTGGCGGTGGGTAGGTTGTTCCATAGTTGGTGTTGTGTTTTGTACCGTTGGTGCTTGGGTTACTAATGGGACCTCATGATAGGCAATTTGTTGTTGCACTAGTTTTTGAGCCATTACGGGCTGGCTCATGACCACTTGATTGACTTGATTAGTTGTGTTGCCTTGTGTTGATTTGGTTTGGCTAGTTTGATTATTTTGATATTGGCCTCTATTTTTCCACTCTTTCTTCTTAGTATTAATGACATCCTCTTGGATTTTTATCTCCTCAATGACACTAGCCTGTGCTAAAGCCTCCTCAAATGTTCTATAAGTATTGATCTGTAGCATCCAAGAGATGGGTTTTAAGCAACTCTTGGTAAAAAGTTTAATAATTTCTTTCATTGGGAGGGAGAATGGCAACTTGGTTATGACTGCCCTCCAACGGTTTCCAGAATCATAGATAGGTTCCTCATCCCATTGTTTCAAATAATATATATCTGATAAGGACACCTTCTTTTTTATATTAAGGGCGAAGCATTCCAAGAATAGATCTATCAATTGATCAAAAGTATAAATACTATGTGTAGGCAATTGATTGTACCATTCAATGGCATCTCCCCCTAATGTTTGAGGAAACATTTGGAGCATAAGAGCATTATCATCGCTAATCTAAAAACATATGTGGACAAATGAACTCACATGCTCCTTAAGATCCTCAATTCCCCTAAACTTGTCGAATTTTGATACCGTAAAATTTGTCGGATACGGTGGTGATGGTACCAAAGGGTGGATTGGTTGATGGATCAGTTGGCTTAATGTGAGCTTTTGTCTGGTTATTCCTGGTCAATTTTGCATCAGCTGATCAATTTGCTTTTGTATTGCCTAGAATCTAGGATCTTCTCCTGGAATGTGAGGACCTTGGATTGTGTGGTCGTTGGATGATGGGTTGGATGGTAGATGTTGGGGTGTGACCAACATGGTATTGTGAAATGAATTGGGATGGGTGTGTGGTGAAGATTGATGGTTGAGGGATGGGGATGATTGATGAGGATGTTGATTGAATAATGAGTTGTGTGGTTGGTTGGTGGTAATAGTAATTAGTGTGGTTGATGTGTGGATTGATGGTGGATTAGGGATAGACACTATGGAGGGTTGGGGACCCATGCTGAATTTTGATTGATGAGTGGAGGTTGATTTAGAACTACTTGGGTCATAGGGTCTGTGTTAACCGGTTGTTTTCCTTTTGTTCATTGTGAAAGCAACCTATTTATGAGCCCTAATGTGTTTGTAAGTTCCTGATTTGACCATGTATCAAAGGATGGGGTTGGGGTTAGATGAGATGATAAGAAAGTGGATGATGATGGGTGAGAAGACATGGGTATGGTGGCTAAGTGAGATAATTGAGGGGTGGATGATGATGGATGAGTAGACATGGGTATGGCACAAGTTGCATTTGATGTGACAACTTGGTGGTTAGGTATTTGTGAGGCAACATTGACATACTCATCATACAATGGGTTGGAATAGATGGATGTGCGGTAAGTGTTTGGAACACTTGGAATTTGTTGCAGTTGGCTCGTGGAAGAAGGCATACCATATTTGTAACCTGAATTATGATATCCTTGGGTAAGGTGGACGATAGCCAATTTGGGTTCTTCAAATCCCTCTTGGCTAAGGCGCTCTAATACATAGTTGGAGGACTTGTAGATGGCCCTCGCTTTGTCCATGTCTTTGTGGGTGGTGGTTGTTTCCACATTATGTGGAAGGGTTCCTACTTGAGGTAGAGATGGATATGATGATCTAGATAAAGTATTCTGAACCATATTAGATGGGGCTACCAAAGTAGCGAGATCATGGGAAATGTTTTCCATTAAAATAATTTGATTTATTAATTTATTTTGTTGTCTCATTAGCACCATAAAGTAGTTAACCAAATATTTAAAGTTTAATCTAAATCACACAAACTAAAAACTTTTTCAAGAATTAAAGTAAAAAAAACAATCAATCCTAGGTTTCATCATGTGTGGCTTACCTTGTTCATTAATTATTTTCTCTCGTTAGTGTGAGATTCTTTTTAGAATTATTGGCTTATGTGTTTTGATGTAACTTAATCTTGTTTAAAGAAAACAAAGGTAAAAAACTAAGGCTAGCCAGGGCAATAAGATTCTTGTTGGTAATGACCCCCAACAAGTTTGCTCAGGGGTAGTCCTATGGTTTCCCAGAGATTGGTGGATAGAAATCACTGCCACCGTCACCAGATCTCAAGCAATGGCTGGTGATGAAATCTAGCCACTACTATTAAAAATGTGAACCGTGCATGTGTGTGTGATTAATTTTATTAGATCTCTTATTCTATATGGTGTGCAAACAATATTAAATATTACTAACTTTAATAATATAAAACAAAAGCCAACATAAAGACGCAAATTTCACCTAAAGAGTGCAGAGTACACCCTTAAAATTCCTTGTCTACAAGTGATTAAAATCACAAGAGCAAACAGAGGGTTTGTCCACCTCTCTGCCAAAGGGGCCAGCCTAGGGCAGGATTACTTTATGCATCAAGATGTTGTTCCTTTTTAGATATGCAAAATTAACGCAATATTTAACTCTAAAATACGAAATCTAGTATGTTTTTTTTTTTCATATTCACTCAAAAATGTAGACAATCACCTAGATCTACAACTTTAGAACAAGAAATGAATTTTGTGTAACTAAAAACACACAAACCCTAAATGTAATTTGCTAAGGATTCTTTCCTAGATTACTTAGTGTTAAACCCAAAAACAACGAAAAATAGTAGCAGAAAGCAAAATACATAAATCACTAAATGGCAACTAGGGTTATGGGATTTACTTGGAAGCCTTAGACCTACTCCAAATTAATGTCAGGCATGACTAGGTGCCTATGTAGGCACAACAGAGCACCTATGGTTGTCTGCAGATGCTTCCAAATGCTCTACGGATGCTCCTGAACATCTGCGTAATCTGCAGACGTTGCTGAATGCCTGCGTAATATCTGAAGGTGCTACAGACTGCTTTAGAAACCTTAGCGACGAAATCGATGACCTCTATGCTTTTGAAAATTCTTGTAACAGATAAAAATAAAATTAAGTTAACAAGATAGATCTATTAAATAATGAAACCCTTGTGGGGTTCCACCGTGATCGCTATTTGTGAAGACGAAAATATGACACTTAAAAAAAATAAAGAAATAAAATGACCCAAATAAACATAAGATTGCACAAAATAGATAGATTTATTCAATAAGCAGGGGGAGCCAATAAACTCCTTTTGAACAATCTGTACTCAATGAGTATTTGATACAAATATTTACAAAACGCTAGGGTTCTCCAAAACCCTAGCTACAACAATGAAGTGTGTTCAGATAGTGTGTCCTCGCTTCCAACAAAAAGAGTGGGCTTTAGGTTTCCGATGCCAGACCACTCCAGCTTCAACAGTCATTCAATAATATGTATAATCTATAGATCTGCATACACAAAAATAAAGAAAGATATTAATAACACCTGTGAGGGCTCCATAGTGTGAGACCCTCAAACATCAGTAAACCCTAACTAAAAATGGATCAAATGGCATGTGAAATCTACAAAACATGTAATAGAATAGAACTAGTAAAGATATACCTTGCTTGTGATGATGCCTCATTTCGTTGTTGTAGTTTTGACAGTAGATGGCGTGATGCAGCAGGCTCGGACACACACTTGGCAGGCTCTAGTGCGAGCTTCGCAAGCTCTAGAGTGAGCCTGCAATGTAGTAGACGCAGGCGTGCGCTTAGCAAGCACTACAACGAGCTTTGCAAGCTCAAGAGAGCACCTGCGGTGAGGATAAAATCTACAAAAGCCAATCTAGGGGATGCGACGAGTGCAACGGATGGGCGAAAGTGGTAGCGACGAAAATGGAGGATGGTGAGGTGGAAAGAATGGATATGGGGATGGATATGGGGGATGGCTGAAATGGTAGAAGTCCTATTGGCTAGCTAGGGTTTTATATTTTTAGGGCTCTATCTCTTTTTGCTTCACTAGGGCTTCGCCAATGATCTCCTCAAGATGCAAATTCTAATAGCAGGGTTCTAGGGTTTGAGCATTTATAATCCAACCTAGGGTTTTCTTAGGGTTTTAGCCTTACACTTTTAATCATGTGGCTAAGATTAAATTAGATCCTAAGGTTGATATTACTTTCTAGTTGTGGCATGTATTAATGAAGATGGACGGTGGGGATTAGATTGGATCGGGCAAGTGTGGTTAATTGAGTTTATAAATATATATATAGGGGGGGGGGGGCACGGGGGGGGGGGGGGGGGGGGGGGGGGGGGGGGGGGGGGGGGGGGGGGGGGGGGGGGGGGGGGGGGGGGGGGGGGGGGGGGGGGGGGGGGGGGGGGGGGGGGGGGGGGGGGGGGGGGGGGGGGGGGGGGGGGGGGGGGGGGGGGGGGGGGGGGGGGGGGGGGGGGGGGGGGGGGGGGGGGGGGGGGGGGGGGGGGGGGGGGGGGCCCCGGGCAGGGGGGGGGGGGGGGGGGGGGGGGGGGGGGGGGGGGGGGCGCGGGGGGGGGGGGCGGGCGGGGGGGGGGGGGGGGGGGGGGGGGGGGGGGGGGGGGGGGGGGGGGGGGCGGGAGGGAGGGGGGGGGGGGGGGGGGGGGGGCGGCGCGGGGGGGCGCGGGGGGGCGGGGGGGTGGGGGGGGGGGGGGGGGTGGGGGCGGGGGGGGGGGGGGGGGGCCCTGGGTGTTTTTTTTTTTGGTTGGTGTATTTTTTTTTTTGTTTTTGAATGTTGTTAAATTGTTATAACAACCCAATTGGATAGGCACGGTTTACATAGGGCATCATAATTAAGTTGTCTTTGCTTGGTCAAATTTATATAGATAATGTATAACTAGATCTGGAGTGTGTAATAGTTTTAAAATCATAAGTTTACCACTGGGGTTTCCTTACCCATTTTATGTATGTTTCTTTTAGAAATATTTCATTAATCAAAATAAAGATGCAGGTTGATCAAAGCCTGTAATAGCTTATTGGTTTCAAATTATTTCTTGTATCATGACAATCGAATCCTATGGATAGATTCTTCACAAGTTTAGACCTGGATTTTATGACATATTTTAAACTGACCCATCAAGCTGAAACCAACCATTTTTGGTTCTAGGAAAGAATTTATAAATTCTTAGTCATGGTTTAACAACAATTTTATTTCAAACAACGAGTTCCCAATAGAAATAAAGAACCTACATCATGATTTTTTATGACTTTTTATGTTCTTTATTTTATGTTACCCATGGTTTTCAATTGTAGTTTGAAGTGTTTTACATTTCTTGATTTTCTTGAATTTCCTTCAAATAACCATCCCCTGTGAGGCTGAGAGTTAAGAATCAAGCAATATTTATTACATTTTTTTATTCTTTCTACACCAACATGTTTGTGACTCTGTCTGGACAAACCCATAAATCAAAAATCAATAAAGAAGGGGCAAAACGTGCTGGCGCAGAACAAGAGAAGCGGTAAGGAGTTATTCTTGGAATTTGAGAACCTGGAGGTTTTTACCCGTAACCAAAAAATCCCACTTCTTAAGAGTAGTATACGAGAATAAATCATATTTTAGTTGTAAAAAGTACGTAAAGAAAAATAGAATTCAAAATACTATTGCTACTAATATTACTGTAGGTGAAGTTTTAAATGCTATTGTAGAAAATACATCAGATTCATCTCAGTCCCATAGTCCTGTAGATTATAATACAGAGGTATATAATTCTTCATATTATACTCGGGCCACCCATACCCATATCCCGGTAGGCATTGCTATTGTAAATTTGAATCCCATTATACCTATAGTAACAATGGCCCAAGCAGATCAGCAAAATCAAAATCAAAATAATGTCCATTTGTAGAGAACTAACAGATACAGGCCATTTGTTTTACTTGAAAATATTAATGCCTTACCTAATTAAGCCCATAAATACCTCCCAAAGTTCTTAGGAAATAATGTGGTAACTAGAAAAAACCACATAAAAAGTTCCCTATACACAATGGATAGTCTAGAAAGTAGAACACGAGGATGTAGTCCTAATATTGTTTCTACAAACCCTGGAAAAATATGCCAGGGAGTGGTTTAATTCTCTTCCAAATAATGATATTCTAGATTTTACCAAAATGGAAGTTGTGTTCCTAAAGAAATTCGAGGAAAGGAAAAATGAACAATCTTTGTTAACTGAGTAGGCCACTATGAAGAAAAAGAAAAATGAGGTTGTTAGTGACTTTAATAGAAGGTTCTCAAAAACCAGAAACAAAATCTCTGCCAACCTTAGACCTAGTGATATTCAGTCCATTTGTTTCTATAAAATTTTATTAAAGGTTAATCGAAGTGATTAAAAAGTTACTAACCTCTGATTAATACATAACCTTTAATAACTTGATTACCTTGTCAATGGCTCACCGTCTGATCAAACATATGATCCAACGCATTTGTCCGATTATCTAGACATGCACTAGAGTTTTTCGAGAAGGAGGATCATGATCAATGTGTTTAGACCCTACTTTAATTTCAATTAATCATCTAATAGCAAAATAAACCATGTTCCTTAACCTTTAGGTGAATTGGCCATGCACTACAATCGGATCTGGTTGGGGTCTATCACTATCATTAGATCGGGTTGAGCTGCACGTCCCTTATCTAGTTTGTATTTTCCTTTGATAGCCTTGATCAGGTGTAGTCGTTAGATCTAGGTGGAGATAAGTGTGGCCATATGATTTGATTCAAATATTACTTAGTCAACGACCATTTTGTCATCTTTCATTTTCTTTAGCCCAGGTGTCACCGTTAGATTTGGTAGAATTGAGTGCGACCGTTTGATTTAATGAGATTACATCCTTCTTAATGTTTAATTGCTTTGATAAAATATAACCATTGGATCTTTTATGGGAATGCACGCGACCATTGATGTCTTTTACTTTGGATTTTTCTTTAAGTGAAGCACTATCATTGGATTTGTCTAGATCGAGCACCAATGTCAGATTTCACTTTGACCATCGATCTTTTGGTGATTGTTCATTTAATATTTGACTACTTTGAGTGAAGCACAACCATATGATCTATGGTGGATTGGTTCTATAGTTAGATTTCAACGAATGTGGGGAATCATTTTGTTTAATTGTGATCTTCTAATTGGTTGGTGAGTGGCTACAAGCCCCACCGTTAGATTAACTTACGATCACGTGCTACTGTAGATCTTCTTCAACCTTTTTAAAAGGAGGCCCTTTTTAACCTTTGATCAATTTTCTCAGAGCACAGCCGTTAGATCAACTAGGCTCAAGCACCATCGTTAGATCTGCTTGAATACGGGGGTATTTGACTTTGACTTGGATGGGAGTTTTTAACGATTGATTATCTTGAGATGCACGTTGTCATTGGATTATCTCTATAGAGGGTGCATCTATTGATGTTCCTCATATATGCACACACTTTAAAACATGAGTACAAATAATGCTTTCGGCTAATCTTGGTGGTTTGTGGTGACTGTGCATTCATTGGATCATGTGTGGGTTAGGCATAGCCGTCAGATTCCTCTGGAGATGCTTAGTGTTTTACCAGATCTGGCACATATTTGAAGTTGCTTTCTTTGGGAAAGGTGCATGCATTGGATTGACTCTCGATTATGCGTAGCCATGGATTCTTCGTGACTTGTTAATTCATAACTGAAAAATAAACTTTGTATTAGTGAAAAAGGAGGAAGGATTCGCTAATCTTATTGAGCGGCTTTAATCAAATTTTTGGTAACTAGCCCATTTAATGATAACTTTATGAACCTCCAAGAGAGCGCGATCATCCAATCAAATCATAGTTGAGTGTTACCCTTGGATCTTTTGAAATAGCTCGATGCTTAATTAAAGGGGGCACGTACCCTCAAGGATTTATTAAATTCGATTGCTAAAAACCTAGGGTTATAATCCCTTTGAACTTTTGACTTACATTGACTTATCTTTCAGGAAACTTACGAAAACACGTTCACTAGATTCTTAGAGAATTAAGCGCTGCCCTTAGATCCATTTGATAAGTTCAAATTTTAATTATAAAAGGGGCATATAACCCTTAGTTGCTTATGTGAAGTTTTATCCTTAACCGTTAGACTTATGAACTCAGGCTTAGAAGCTTAATGAATTTTATTTGTGACTCATAGAATTAGGGGTATAGAATTGTCATGCTACAAGAATGCAAATGGTATGATGAAATTATGGCATACTTACAAACTCTATCTTTTCCTAGAGATATGTCAACAAATAGAATGAGGTCAGTAAATCTTCAAGCTTATAAATACCATGTGCAAGATAGTGTGCTTTATTGGAAACACCATAATGGAGTTTTATTAGTCTATTTATATGAAAATGAAGTCCCAAAAATAATTAATGAGTTCCATGATGGTTTTTGTGTAGGACATTTTGCTCCAAAAGCCACAACTAATAAAATCATGATAGAAGGATATTATTAGCCTTCCCTTTTTAAGGATGTATATAAATATGTTAGGAATTGTCATAACTGCCAAATTTTTATAGGAAAGAAGCAGCTGGCAGCCATGCCCCTTAAACCAGTGATCATCGAAGCATCATTCACCCAATGGGGCATCGACCTAATTGGAGAGATCAAGCCTAATTCATCAGGCTAGCAAAAGTGGATCATAACTACAATGGATTTCTTCACAAAGTGGATATAGGTTGCTCCTTTAAGAACCTCCATAGTCGCCACCATTATCAAATTCTTGGAAGAAAACATTCTGACCAGGTTTGGGGTTCCTCAAAAATTGGTAATAGATAATGGATAGTATTTTGTTTCATATGAGATGGTAGAATTTTGTGCTAAGTATGGAATAGAATTTTCATATTCTGCTAACTATTACCCCCAAGGAAATAGTCTTACTGAGTGATAAAATAAGAATATAATAACCAGAATAAAAATATCATTGGGTAAGAACAAAAGAGGATGGGATAGTAAACTAAAATTTGCTCTTTGGGTTAATAGGATGTCTATCAAAAGAAACACAGTAAGAACCCCCTATGAAATGGT